>BQNB010133134.1:2838-18515 GCA_026074375.1 Tanacetum coccineum
ACACCTGCAAGAATTAGGAAAAAAAGTGGGTAGACTAATCCATGAATACCTAAGAATATTCAACAAACTCATAAAAAGACAATTTTTTAATACTATTACTCTTTCAAACAAAATTACATATCTTTAATTTCAAATCTTTTGTTACATCAATAAATTCCCAACTCAGTTTAGGGTTTTCTACTAACCTTAATTCGGCTACATCACATTCTTCCACATTGTGTTCAATAATCAAGGAAAAACAACAATTAAACTACCCCAAAAATTCATAGAATCAATAATTCCTAAATTCAAGCCTATGAACCCTAATTGACATCTCAAATCCAAGTAATACAAAAATTTATTTTTTAAGCTACAAATGGGTAATTCAAGGCTTAAAATCATAGATTATATAGTTTCATTGCATCAAAACGAATTAGAATAATCAAAACCTAATTTTCGGATTATAATTCAACAACGATAACAATTAAACTAAACATAATAAATAGAAATATTACCTGTGGCATGATGGATTGGTTGGTTGGTTTTGAAGATTTTGATGTTTGTGTGTGAAAACCGGCGTCAGCATTTGTGTTTTAGATCGGAAGTTTTTGTTTGAGTGTAATGGTGGGTGTGTGTCTTTTTATGATCACATCCGGTGGAAGAAAATGATGAGGACACGTATCGGGTTTTAGAGTAAAGCGGTTTATAATAAAATATGCAGGTTTAACTGATTATAGTTTCAGGTCGGGCGGGCCTCATTAAAAGTAGCATTAATGCCTCCTCGGGGAGGCAATCTTCCCTTTTATATATAAAGGTATAATAAGAGAAACTAGGGTTTTTTTTCACACCCCTTCATGTTAAGACCCAAAGCCAAGCCAACCTTTATTCTTTCCTCTAGTCGTTCAAGCAAAAGAGAATCCTGGTTGCTTATAATTTTTTTTTGGATAATTAAACTTTGATAAAAACTCTATAAAACTAGAACTTATAAAAAGGTTTTCAAATTTTTTTTGAGTTAATTGCATAAATCGTTTATGTGGTTTGTCGGGTTTAACGAAATTGGTTCCTCGAAAAAAAATCTAACGGATTCTCTCCCTGTGGTTCTGACCCATATCGGGTTTGGTCTCTTGACCACTAACTCTGTTACGTTGACCGTTAATTGCCGGATTAGAAGGTGAAAATGACATACATACCCTCATAAGTGTTTCGTAAACAGTCCCTGTGGTTTGTTGACTTAATTTTTTTATTTTTTTATTTTTAATTATTATTTTATTTCTTTTTTAGTTTTAGTTTTTATACGTTTTTTACCTTTATTTACCGTATATTTTATGTTTTTGTACGTTTGGTACGTTTTGAACGTTTTCGTACGTTTTCATTCGTTTTTGTCAGTTTTTATACGTTTTTCGTCTATTTTGTACTTCTTCGTACGTATTTTTATGTTTTCCAAGTTTTTGAACTTTTTTATATGTTTTCATCCGTTTTTGTCGGTTTTTGAATTTTTTTCGTCCGTTTTGAACGTTTACGTATGTATTTTTACGTTTTCTCAAGTTTTTGTACGTTTTTGTCCGTTTTCATACGTTTACATCCGTTTTTATCGGTTTTCATACGTAAAAAACTTAGAAAAAGTCTAAAAAACGTATAAAAAATCAGTTCAAGTATAAATAAAACGTTAAAAAAATGTGTAAATAAAATCAGTTCAAGTATAAACAAAACGTCAAAAAAATTAAAAAACAGTATAAAAATCGTACATACAAAAAGCATTAAAAACGTATAAATAAAATCGGTTCAAGTATAAATAAAACGTATAAAAACGTACGTACAAAAAATGTTAAAAAATCATATAAATAAAATCGGTTAAAGTATAAATAAAACGTTAAAAAAAACGGTTCAAGTATATATAAAACGTTAAAAAAACGTAAAAATAAAATGTATAGAAAACATACGTACAAAAAACGTATAAATCAAATCGGTTCAAGTAAACAAAACGTACAAAAAATGTATTAAAAGGTTGAAAAAAACATATAAACAAAAAAATGAAAAAATAATAATAATTTTTTTTATGCATGGACTAAATCCGTAATATCTAACAAACTATATGAACCATTTAAGAAACACGTACGAATGTAGTTTGGTCATTTCAGTCTTTCAAACAGTAAAACTAATGGAAATATCAGTCAAGGGACCAAACTTGATACGTGTCAGAACCACATGGAGAGGATCCGTTAGATTTTCTTTCGAGGGATTAATTTCGTTAAACCCGACAAACCACATGGACGATTTATGCGGCTAACTCTTTTGAAATTAGAAAATTAGCTATTATTCTCATTACCTGGCAATTATAAAATGTGAGATCATACTTACGTTTCTTATATAAAGAGTGTAATATAGACATAATTTGAAAAAAGGCATATGGAATTTGTTTTTAAAGTAAATAAATATGTCTACAAAAGGCAATTATTTAACTCACTTATTGTAAACCTTATACATGTTTTTGGAAAGATTAAATTTGTCGATAAACGTTACCTTTTTGTGATTTTTGATTCACTTATAAAATTACTAAAAGTCACATTTAAAGGAGTTTTTCCTTACAAAAATGTGACATTGATATAAATATCCAAAAAGGTCGAACATTTCATGCAATAGTTTCATGCGACCAAATGACAAACAGGGATATTTTTTTTCTTTGAAAATATTTACCTCATATAAAATGATTAAATCTCTCACAAACGCACCAGTTAACCTAAATATACTTGACATAATTTGAACTCACAGACTTCTGAATAAAAATTTAATTTGCGGGTGATTTTAATGTTATCACTTATATTTTATGTAATTATGATTTACTTCAAATTATGGGATTAATCATGTTTAACTTACAGCTAAATCAGGAAGTGCGGAGTGCATACTCGTTATAGCTAGCTTGATGCCGTCACAACTAAGTGCGGAGGTCAAGAGGCAAAGTCCCCAGCGGGGTTCGGGGCAGCGCCCCGGCCCAAACGGTATATTTGGTACTCCAAATGAACTACCGTTTTCCCTCAACCGGTTTTTCCTACCAAAAGTCACAACTGGTTTTTCCCACCAAAAGTCACAACCTTTGCCAAGCATTGTAACTCTTCCCGCCAACTACCCTTAACCGAAAATAACTAGCTTTCGGTTAGGTTTTATATAACACCTTTGATCTCTTCCGATCAGAACCAACAACAACAACTTTTTGTGTATTGTTTAGATTTTCCGTGCCTTAGAAACTAAGTGTGATTATCTGAATTATCCAATTGAGAAATTCGTGATACCCAAGACATATAAGGTCAAAATAATTTAATCTGAAAATAATCTCCACACGATTTAAAAAATATATCATGATTGTTTCATTATTACCACTCACACACGCACCCAAATTTTAACATAATCTTCTCACAAATAAGCCCGAAAACCAAATATTCATACTCCTATTCTATATGTAACACTCACATTTGATAATTGAATCTTAACCTGCTTGCATAACGTGTTTTCAACAAAAAAAACTTTAAAAAAATCTGCATTTTCCATTAATCAGTCGTGACCCTTAAGCCAATACAAGTGTTTCCTATCGATTGACATAGTTATTCATTTCATCAAATATGCTTGTTTAGAGCATATCTAGATTTAGATTCCAAAAAACAACTAAGAGACTTAGGTATCATAACGCCACGGGGGGCATTTTCAATGTTGTTCTCGGCGTTATGATACCAGAGAGTGACAACGGCCAATGGCGTTGGTGGCTGTGTCAACACCACCACGCCATAACGTCAGGTTTTAAAAAAAAAATCACTTTACCCCCTCCCCCCAACGTTTATAAACGGCTATATTTCAAATTTTAAGTTTTTTTTTCAATACCCACCTTACCCAAACTCAACCATTTTTCACACACAAAAACACAAACACTCTCTAAATACAAAAATGAATCCATTTTTCCAAATCAATCAAAATAACGATGATGATGAAGAACGTCGTCCTACCGTTTTTGAAATCGATGAAGAAACCGACGTTTACTTTTATGAGCAAGCGTACGCGTACCACGAACAATTGGTACACGAAGAAAATCGTCCACGACTTACCTGAAACCCAATCGTGACCGAGAGGGGGCCGAAGAACGTTTGATGACTGATTATTTCAATGATCATTGCAGTTATCCCTTATATTATTTTCGAAGAAGATACCGTATGAGCCGAACACTATTTTTAAAAATAGTCGACGGCATTGCAAATTATACGGATGATCCTCTTCCGGATCATTTTAATTTTTTTAGAGTTCGACCCGATGCTACGGGTCGAATGAGTCTTAGTGTTATTATGAAATGCACTGCCGCAATACGCCAATTGGCATATGGCACCACACCCGATGCGTTTGATGAATATTTGCAAATGAGTGAGCATACTGCACGTGATTGTCTATTTCATTTTAATATGTGCATTATTTCTTTATACATGTCAAAGTATTTAAGAAAGCCAACGTTGAAAGATGTTGAAAACATATATGATAAACATGTTATGCGTCATGGTTTTTCGGGAATGCTTTGAAGCATTGATTGTATGCACTGAGAATGGAAAAACTGTCCAGTATCATGGCATGGACAATACGGTAGGGGGGATAAAAAAATACCCGACTATAATGCTTGAAGTTGTTGCTTCGCAAAATTTGTGGATTTGACATGCGTTTTTTGGGGTAGCATGTGCAAATAACGATATTAATGTTTTAGATAATTCTTCGTTATTTGATGACCTTCTTGATGACAAAGCCTCTGTAGCTCCGTATGTGGTAAATGGTGTTGGGTTTGAAAAGGGGTATTACTTAGCCAATGGTATTTACCCACAATGGGCGACTTTCGTGAAATCTTTCACGGTTGCAAATGACGCGAAACATGCTTACTTTAAAAAGTGTCAAGTAAGTGTACGGAAAGATGTCGAACGTGCTTTTGGTGTTCTCCAAGGACGTTGGGGAATAATACAACAACCGGCACGTCAATACCATGTCAACACCATTCGCCGAATCATGTATTCTTGCATCATAATGCATAGCATGATTTTAGAAGATCAGAAGATGGCGGTTTTTGACTCTGAACTGAAGTGTACGCACATCCGTCCAAGAAATATGCAGCGAACATGGGTTGAAAGTTGAAAATCCGACGTTGAAAATAAATGAAGTTAAGAATCACCATAGACCCATTATTTGTCATAGATCCAATGAAAGCCAATCCTAGCCACCTCATTTTTTTTCATCAAAAATTAAAAAAACTCACTTTCCCACACTTTATTTTAAAAATAAAATATCTTACCAACGGTAAATCGTGCACACGACAAAAAATACACCACGCGACGATATTTTTTTTTATCTTTCAGTAGACGGTACACGAGATACTTTCGAGAAACTTTTTTTTTCGATTTTTTTTTTTTTTCCAGTCACGTATTGCGGAATATCATATATGTATTCTAGAACGAATCACAAATAGATTCGTATAACGGATCATCTACGATTTCAAAAAATCATCTATGATTTCATAAAATCATATTGATTTCATAAAATCATATATGATTTTCATAAAATCATATATGATTTGTGATTCCGACAAACATTTTTCAATTTTGTTTCAGTCACGAATTACGAAAATCATATATGATTCGTATGACGAATCATATATGATTCGTACAACAAATCATATATGATTTTCATAAAATCATTATAATGAAATTCATAAATCAAATGATTTCATAAAATCGTATATGACTTTAATAAAATCATAAAAAAAAATTTTCGTAAAGGTATATCGTGTCGCCCCTTCTATAGAAAGATAATTTAATTCTCGTCGCGATGATATGTTTTGTTTTGCGTAACGATTAACAGTGTGTGAGATATTTAATTTTTAAAAAAGAGGTGGAAAGTGAGTTTTTTTATTTTTGATGAAAAATGAGTGGCTATGATTGGTTCATTAGGTCTATGACAAATGTTGGGTCTATATTGAACTTTTGGCGAAAAAAATAAAGAAATGCCAAACCGAGAAATGCATCTTAGTCTTCAACAAAACTTTATGGAGCATATTTGGCAACAAGCTAACCACGAAGATGAAGACTTTTAGTCGTCGGGGCGTATGATTTTTTTTGTATGTTTTTTTTCACATGCTTTTTTAATTCCGTATGTTTTTAAAAGTATTGTAATGTGTAATATTGTTTAATGAAATATTTTAGTTTGTTTAAAAGGGTGTTAAGAAAAAATAAAGGTGAGTCCCAAAAAGTGATATTAAATTATTAATGTGGTGTTATGATTAAAGAGGATTTTTTGAGTGTCAGTGTTATGACGTTAAAGCTGATATGGCGGTACTTTTTTGATGTAATAGTGTTACGAGTTATGACACATGACTATCTAATAAAAACAGAACATAACACGTGCAACTCCCATTTTATTTATAATAATCATTGCAACTCACATTTGATAGCTTTAAATGAATCGTTTGTTTTTTTTATGTTATCCTTTTCTCTTTTGCTTTTCTAGTTTAACTTTTTTAGTTGTTTGTATTAGATCGATAAAAATTCCCCTCACCATTTTAAGATATCACAACTGATATGCAAGATAATTAACGACATTTAGTCCGCAAATCAATTATTAAAGAATTCCTCATGAATTAATCTATTTTGTTTTTAAGCCACGTTTTATGAGTAAGCAAAATATAAATTATCATGTATTTAATATGTAATCACAAAAGTTATGTTACCAAATCACAACAAACTGTATCAAAATAGATTCGCTAAAAACAAGTGATCGATTTTGCAAACTAACATATTAGGGAGTTAAACATCATAAAAATCAAAATTCAAAGACGCTATTCCATCTAAAAATCTCAAAGCTTTTAAGAAGAAATAAAAAACACTAACGAAGTTAAAACTATGTAACTATGTAAAACAGTTGGCAAATTTCATTCATGTTCATATAACGACACTTTCCTAAGATAACGACACTTAGCTAACTTTGATACGACATTGTTAGAGTTGTATCGGAAAGTAGCAACACTTTTAGCGTATGCGAGCTCCTTAAGAATATAGAGAGAAGAAGAAGAGATATTTTTGATTTTTAACTTGATTGATTTCATTCATGAATGGTTCGATATTTTTTATACCGAATTCTTGACAACTTGCAGTCAAAGTCAAATACAAGACCTTTCGTAAGATAACGACACCTTTCTAAGATAACGACACTTAGCTATTAAGAGACAAACATAACAAGACCATTCAAAGATAACGACACTTTCCTAAGATAACGACACTTAGCTATTAAGAGTCAAACATAACAATAAATAAAGATAGTTGGTTCTCTTGGGTCGTGGTTCTGCAATGGGCTCAAGCCCAGGCGTAACACTCCCCACTCCTTCGAAACCACCTTGTCATCAAGGTGTTGTCTAAAAAAAGAAAATCTTGATTCTGGGATCCCGTAATCTTCTTTGAATTGCAGCCTTCATCTTTTTCTTCTTTATGTAGTTGTTATTAAGACGCTCCAAGAACGGAATAAGAACATGTAGGGTATAAACAAAGTATTGGACTTCTTTATCAACCCCTTTGTTATTTCCATTTACCCCAACACCTATAACCTCATTACCTTCCAACACGTTTGGCTCGTCACTGTTTTGCTCATCGGCTACACCCACCACTTTCACCACTTTCGCGTCATCTTGTTTGCCATCCACTAACACCTTCGTTTCCAACTTACTAGCTTGATCTCGTGCATCATTATCAGATGTACTTTCTACATCAATCGCTTGTTGCCCCCAATTAAGCACTTTTACCTCGCCATCACCATCATTAACCACCTTGTTAGCTTTCAATCCAGCCGTCGGCTGATCACTTGAAGTAGCATCAAACGCATTATTCTCCTCTATACTTTCTACTACACTAAACCATTTCGTCTCATCATTCACCTTCATAAATACAGCCTCGTCAATAGGTTTCTAACGCGGCATACTAAAACGCGACGTTGTCAAGTTTTAGTTTTGCAGCCCGCTGTTGTTACTACTTGTTTGGTTGGTGAAAGAAGACGGTCGCTCATCCTAAAAATGTGCTTCTGTTATACAGGCTACGAAGAAGGCTTCTCCTAAAGTTGTAGGATTTGACCTCAACAGTTCCCAAAGTAGTAGGTCCGTGAAGCGTGCTTCTGCTGCACGGGCTAATGAAAAAGCTTCGTTTCTAACTCACTAGCTTGATCTCGTGCATCATTATCAGAGGTACTTTCTACATCAATCGCTTGTTGCCCCCAATTAAGCACTTTTACCTTGCCATCACCATCATTAACCACCTTGTTAGCTTTCAATCCAACCGCCGCTGATCACTTGAAGTAGCATCAAACGCATTATTCTCCTTTATACTTTATGATACACTAAACCATTTTGTCTCATCATTCACCTTCACAAATATAGCCTCGTCAATAGGTTTCTGACGCGGCATACTAAAATGCGACGTTGTCAAGTTTTGGTTTTGCAGCCCGCTGTTGTTACTACTTGTTTTGTTGGTGAAAGAAGACGACCGCTCATCCTCAAAACGTGTTTCTGTTATACAGGCTACGAAGAAGGCTTCTCCTAAAGTTGTTGGATTCGACCTCAACAGTTCCCAAAGTAGTAGGTTCATGAAGCGTGCTTCTGCTGCACGGGCTAATGAAAAAGCTTCGCCTAACGTTTTGGGGTTTGACCTTAAGAGTACACATTGCAGAGTCGGTTTAATTCCAAAGATATAAAACGTTTTAAGGAAAGATTCAGAGATCCCCGTTACTCGACTTATAAGCATCTCAAACTCATTTTGGTATTCGGACACCGTACCCATTTGCAAGAGCTTAACTAGTGCGTCTTCCGCGTTTTGATCGCTGCCGCCTAATGCCATGAATAGTAGCTTGAAAAATAATTTTTTTAAATAATATCGATGAACGGTACCTCGTTACCTCGTGAACAATACCTCGCGAACAGTATTTTTTTTGGTACCCTAAATCGGAAGCCCTCTGAATAAAAGCCCTCAATAAAAGCACCAATTGATACGACCTTGTTAGGGTTGTATATGATAGTAGCACCACTTTTAGTGTGTGCGAGCTTCTTAAGAATATAGAGAGAAGAAGAAGAGATATTTTTGATTTTTAACTTGATTTCATTCATTCATGAATGGTTTGATTTATTTATACCGAATTCTTGACAACTTGCGGTCAAAGTCAAATACAAGACCTTTCGTAAGATAACAACACTTTTTTAAGATAACGACACTTAGCTATTAAGAATCAAACATAACAAGACCTTTTAAAGATAACGACACATTCCTACGATAACAACACTTAGCTATTAAGAGTCAAACATAACAATAAATAAAGATAGTTGGTTCTCTTGGGTCGCGGTTCTGCAATGGGCTCAAGCCCAGGCGTAACAATCTTCTTGTACAAATACTAAACTTTTAACTGAACATGGAACTACATGTAGTTACTAATGTATTAAAAACAACTAATGCGTAGGGGTAAGCTCGATTCTGGAACCGCACAAAACCGACCTAGAACCGAGAGAACCGAGAACCGAAAAACATATATTTTAAGAACTGAGAATCGGACCGAAGAGCATGTTTCGGTTCCGCTTCGGTTCTCGGGTCCGGTTCGGGTATTTCGGTTCTACCCTATTAGAACCGATAATTTCTAAAAACATCTAAAAACTCAATATTCTTTATGCGTTTCACACATCTACGTACCTTACCTGATACCGGGACGCTATTCATTCCCCGTGTCGGCTGTGGGACTGGTCAATAACAGCTTTCCAATTGTAGCGTTGCCCCTTTTCAAAGATTTACCAACTCGTTTTCTATACTTTTTTTGCTATGTATATAACATAATTCTATGTAACTTTATATTTTCATATGTAGTTTATGATCTTTTTGCGAATTGTGCCGAAAATAACTTTTTGTTTTAGGTAGTTTTATTTTTGACATATGGGATGAGAGAATCAGTGCTGAACACAGAGGAAGAAAGTGCTGCTAAAATCCTTGCTTGTGCTTAGGAATTATGTGATGAACATAAGGTTGTTCATATTTCAATTTTCTGCTCAAAATAAATATACTTGTATAAGTTTTTTTATAATAACCAGAATGTATGAATCTTTGGATTATGTGTTAATGTAATTATTATGAAGAAATATAAACATGAAGTTGCAACAAGGGTGGAACCATAGTACCGTGTTAAACTATTAAAATCACGATGAATGTTTGAAGTATCACGTAAAGAAACAAAACATCTCATAAAAATCTCATATATTTGAAAGAGTAATGCGTACTGATGTGAACAAAATATTTTTGTAATTAACTTACGTAGATGATGAATTGAGGTTATATCCTTATCCATGACCATGGATACTTGATAAGTCGATCCTTACCATTTTCATTTAATAAATCAACGTACATGTAAATGATAAAAAATTTCAACATGTAGATAGATTAAAGAAGTTATTTATGTTTTTTTATTTATTTTCTTGTTTCCCAAATAATATTCTCAACATGTAATAAATTAAGCCTCTAAGGTAAAAGATTTTACCGTATGACATTGATTTGTTGAAGATGACATTTTTTTCAAAAATCAAATGAGAAGACTCAAATCATTCATTTCTATCATCCAATGATCGAAATTAAATGACTATTTTTAACAAAGAGGCATAATGGTCATTTCGCACCCACAACTATACCACGTGTTGGCACATTCACATTAACTCATCCCACTTACCCCTAATTCAATATCTCCTTTCAACAACTTTTATTTATATTTCTAGATATTAACACATATAAACACTAAAAACCCATCACTTCTCTTTGGTGACTTTGGGCGACACAAACCCTAACTCCATGCAATTCAATCCTTGATCTCAATCTGCTCTCAAATCCTAATAACGACCGTGTTATTGCAATAATCTTTAATTATACATGCTTTAACATTCTTTTTATTAAGATCTTATGTCGGTTTAAATTAGGGTTTCGTTTTGTATTTTAAGGTATCACTAATTCTTCATTAATCACTGAGTCATTTATTAGGGTTTCACATGCATTAATTATTCTTGGGTGGATAACGAAAGCTTTATTGATCGACTAAAACCCTAATCAGTTACGGTTTTCTGCTTTTTTTCTTGGTTTGTTATTGTGTTTGGATTGGTGCTTTACTAGTAATTCTGTTCAAAATGTATGGTTGATCGAAGTGCGAAAATAAACGTGTTTCCTACTCGGTTCACCACTAACTAACTTAGCATACGAGGCATGCCCTGAAGGATTCACCGTAGGAATACCTGTTTGAACCGGAACAATAGTGTTCGGACCAAAAGTAAAGACACCAGTATCAACACTAGACTTACCAGCAATAGTGTTCGGACCAGGTGTAATTCCCTTCCCATTGTCACTAAAAACCTGCTCCTCATGCTAATTGGCATGTTATGATTCCCCAGACTTACCATCATCTTTTTTCTTATGATTACCTCTTCCCTTACCGAACCAAGAAACCCTTTTTTTTGTCACATCAATGATGAACTCAGCTAACGGGTTATTTTTCCTTAAGTTTAGATCTAAGTATGGAATTGATGCAATGCGTGAAAATGGCCCTTGGTTCATTCGTAATACTCCACTAATTCTAAAAAGTGGACCCTAGATGCAAATTTACTAAAAGAGGATGTGGTAAATGCTCTGGTTTGGGTAAAACTTCATAATGTTCATATTACGACGTTTAGCGAGGATAGATTAAGTGCAATTACAACTAAACTTGGTACCGCTTTGATGCTTGACTCTTGTACCTCTACTATATGTACGGAATCATAGGGTAGGTTAAGCTTTGCGAGAGTAATGATTGAGCTTCAAGCTAACATGGAATTGAAAGATACTATCATGGTAGATGTTCCAAAACTTGTTTGTGAGGGTTTCTAGGTGCACTATACGTGTTGCGTATAAGTGGAAACATCCTAGGTGTTCAACTTGTAAGGTTTTTGGTCACGTCTTGGATGATTGTCCTAAACAAATCATTTTGGATGTCTGGAAGAATTTGAAGAATCCCAGACAAGCTGTAGATGAGTTCTGGTTGGTCCAAAGGTAGGGTTTAAGCCGGCTAAACAAGTTTATCAATGTGTTGCTAAAGAGAATGGTGCTAACACAAGTGGTAAGAAGAAGCAAGCTGGAGTTACTAGACAAAAGGTAAGTAATTCAAACCCATTTGATTCACTTAATACAGTTGAGAATAATGATGATCTTGGTACGAATGGGGGAATTTCTAAGTTGGATGACAAGGGGGCTAATTTCGAGTAACTTAGTAGTCCAACTACTACCCCTATAGCAGAAAGGATTAATAATCTTGAAAAAAAATGTTGGATGAGAAACTTGTGCTTGTGGATGATGATGGGAATCCATTAAAAAGGTTGATTTTTTGGTTAATTTAGATAGTGAAAGTGAAGTAAAGTAGAAGAGGTGTTCAATGAAACTGTAGGTTTTATGGCATCAGCTAGTTTAAAACATGGCAGTGAAAGTGGATATGGTACTCAGAGTTTGTTGGAACAATGGAGGGAAACAAAAGTGGATGATGATTACGACCTTTAGGATGATGATTTGTACGATGGTCATGATATGCCTGAAAACATTTGGGCTATTTGTGATGATTGGGATATCAAGATATGTGGTCAGAAGCACAAATAGATTTTATTTGATGTTTGTTGAGTCAATTGTAATCTAGTTATAGTCGTATCCTCCTTTGGAGTAGTTTTATTTCGTTATGTTAACTACCGCCTATGTAACAGGCTGAGATGTAAGATTCAATCATATCTATTATACTAAATCATTTTTTTGGAGTAATACATTTACCGAAGAAACCCTTTACCCAAAAACACACATAAACACTCAACCACTAAAAAACATACATCCACCAAATGTTTACAAAAGACTTTTTCACAAAAGGATGTGGCATATATTCATTGGGAAATTCGAATTTAAAATAAAGAGAGAGAATTAATCAAGATGAATTTTATTGGTTACAAGTCATTATGTTTGAGTTTTTTTATAAAATGTATGTGGATGTAGGATTTTCCAATTTTGATTTATTATGTTAATTATATGTATTTGTTATGCTTGTTTTGATGTTTATTGCAGTTTATTCCTATTTTTGTTAATTTAGGGTTTATGTTCACGTGTTTTGTTATATTTAGGGTTATTAGGATATAAATTGTGTAACGAAGTTTTATGTCAATTTAGATATATGTGATTTTGTAGGCTTAGTGTTTATGATGGTGTGGATCAAAATATATTAGTGTGCTTTTGTATATTTGGGGTTCATAAGATTATACATTAGTTTATTAGTTTATATTGATGTGTTTTTTTTGTTCTAGGGAGTAGATTATTGTTTGATTTTCGATGATTGGTACATTATGATTGTTGTTATTTTCTGTTTTTCTTGTTGAGTTTTAACCTTTGATATTGATAATTTTATAGAAGATGATGTTAAACTTAATACGCTTTTGAAAACATTGTCATTTTTGACAAACAAAGCTTCAGAAGCATTACTAATGTTTTCGAAGATATTTTTATTCACATGTCATTTTTACTTGTTTGTCCATAAAAGCTATTGCAATTTACTGTTTTGAGCTTATTTTTAAACATAAACACGCTCACTTGTCCTAGACTATAGCCAGACTCATCATTACATAGTTGATTAGTTTAGATTACAGAATCACTTATGATTTAAGAATAAAGTTATTTACATGTAGTTAAATCATAAGTGAGTTACGCATAAAGTTAGTTAAATGTAGTTAAATCACATGTGGTGTAACTTATAATTACAAGTAGTTTATGCTTCTTACAAATCTTTTAATTTTTTTATGTAGGTCTTGCAGAATCTAAAACTAGATCTTCCAAAACTCGTACAAAGTTAACAACTAAAAATAACCCTAAGCCATCCTTACCTCACATTGGTGAATTAAGTGAAGCAACTAAAACTCCTTCCCCTGAAACACCCAAACAGTCAAGATTAACTAATACATTGGTTCGTCGTGACTCTCCTTAAAAAAGGAAACAAACTAATGTCGAGAAAGAAGGTGAAGGAGTTGAATAAAAAAAAAATGTTGGTCTTAGTTCTAAGAGGACTAAGAAGCAACCTCGGCCTAAGGCATAACCTGAGCCAAAGTTGAAGCCTGTTAAGGCGCAACCTCACCCAAAAGGCGAATACCACACTAAAGACGAAGCCTGCGCCAAACATATCTAAATCGCATGTGATTTACTACAAATCACAAGTGATTTCACTATATACTTCAAAACTAAACTTATTAATAAAATCACAAATGATTTACTGTTAACAGTTGGTGCATTTTCATTTGTTCTCCACTTCCGAGATCATCTTCAACAACAAACCGAACTCCGAACTTATTCAACATCACCAACCCCATTCATAGCAAGTATACCTTCTTCAACTATTTAAACTTGTTAATACAAATATTCGCGTAAAAATAAAATTTATGTTTAATGATCTTTGAGTTTTAATAATAACAAATATAATGTCATGCTATGTAAAAGTTTACGTAAACAAGTTATTTAGTCGTAAGTTTACTTGACGATGACAAATCACTTAAGGGCATTATAAAGCGTAGTTAATGATCAAAGAAAAATAATTTCTTTTGCATTCAAACTTAATGATTTGCATAAACCATTTCTAATGAAATGATTTTAAGTAAACACATGATCAATTATAAGCTAGTTATATTAATCAATAAGACAAAATAGGATTAACCATAAGTAGAAACATTTCTAAATCTAGAAAATCTTTTCTTATTTATGTTAAGAAATATTTTTCCTTCTAGAAGAATCTAATAAATCTGATTTTTAAGTACATAAGAATATTTTGTTAAGATTTGGGGTTAATTACTAAAAGACAAAAAATGTCACAGATGCACCCCACGGATCCACCATAACCAAAGACGAATCCAGGCATAGGTGGATATGTAGATCCGTGCGACATAGACGTTGGACCAGATTTTGAATTTCAAATGCTGCCTATAAATAGTAGCCTCATGTCTTTATTTTAGATAACCCTTTCCAATATTTTCTTCTCTAGCATATTTATTTTCATTCATTCTTTGATCATTATACTTGTTCTATAATCCATAACAAGTGATCCAATTACTTCACTCTTTAGTGAAGAACACAAACGAAGACGTCAAGCTTCAAGCATTATTAGTTTAGTTGTGTCATCACATTTGCGATATTTATCCATATTCAATCTCTTGTGTTGTGTATATCATATGTGTATGATAGGTTAGTATTTTAGGCCTTAACATACGTAGTATGTTAGATTGGTTCTATCTCGAAGTAGAACTCGGTATTTAGCTTAGTACCGGAAAAAGTGTAAGCGACGTGTACGATTTTCTCCACCTAAAGGGAGCTTGTTGACATAGTGAAGAAAACTCTCAAATTGGGTACTTGAGGAGTGGAGTAGGGTGAAGAGGAGCTTCGTAGCCGAACCACTATAAATCATTGTGTCATCGGTTTGATCTTTACTATCTTTACTTATTTATATTTCACATTTACTTATTCATTTATTACACGCTATCATATACACTTGTGTATATCTTTTGATTTCACATAAGTAGACAATCTAAGTTTTAATTTTAAAATAGTAAAAATATTCAACCCCCCCTCTAGTTTCCACAATTGATATCA
>BQNB010133135.1:0-13973 GCA_026074375.1 Tanacetum coccineum
ATTCCTCCAAAGACAAAAGGAAGTAAGAAGAAAGCTGATACAGATACAATCTCTAAGCAGAAGCCTCCCACAGTCCCCAAAGAAGTGAAAGAAAAGAAGTCAGGACAGGGAAAGCAAAAGGCTAAACAGTTAGAAACTATCTCTGAGGCAATGATGACAGAAGCTGAGCAACTCAAGATAATTACAAAAAGAAGTCGTAAAGAAACTCACAGTTCTCATGCCAGTGGTTCTGGTGCAGATGAAGGAACTGGTGTTACACCAGGGGTTCCCGATGCACCTGATTATGACTCAGAGGATGATATCTCCTGGAAATCAAGTGACGATGATCAAGATGATGAGAAAGCTCAAGATGATCAAGATGATGAAAAAGCTCACGATGATGAAGATGATGATGTACATGACGATGATGAGAATGTTCAAGATGATGATAATGAAGAACAGTCTGAATCAGAAGATGATGGTGATGATTTTATCCATCCAAAGCTCACAACTCATGATGATGAAATAATACATGAAGAGGAAACAGATGAAGAAGATACTTTCGATCCTATAGTTCACACACCTTCTCAGATTTCATCATCAGACGACGAAGACAGTGACAATGAAGTTGAAGGAATGGAAGTTGAAGGAGCAAAGTCGGATGACGATGATACATATGGAGAGGACCAAGGCAATGAGGCGGCCGAAGATACCAATGCCAATCTTGAAGGAAGAAATGATGTAATGACGGATGTTATATTACCCCAGGTTCAAGCAACCCAGGAAATTGAAGACACTCATGTGACCCTAACTCCGGTAAATCCTGATGGTCAACAACAGAGCTCGTCTGTATCATCTGGCTTCGTCTCCAACATGCTGAATCCAAATCAAGATACCGGTGTTGATGATATTTTTGAACAACATGCTGAAGCCACCTCTCTAACTGATACTCCTGTAACTGCCATTGTGGAGCCATCCTTCTCTGCACCAACCAATCATCCTCCAACACCAAATCCTCTCGTCATTCAATTACAACAACCACCAATTCAGACACCGGCTACCACTACAAGCTCCTCACTCCAAAATCTTCCTAACTTTGCTTCGTTGTTTGGCTTCGATTACAGACTAAAAGCGTTAGAAGACAACTTCTCGGAACTCAGACAAACAAATCAATATGCTGAAGCGCTCTCTTCCATTCCTGGCATCGTTGATCAATATCTAGCAAATAAAATGAAGGAAGCAGTGGATGTTGCAGTCCAATTGAAATATGACAGAATTCTAGAAGAGTCTAACACTGCAAATCAACAATTCCTTGATTCAATCGATGAAGGAATGAAGAAAGTAATCAAGGAACAAGTCAAGAAAGAAGTCTCCAAAATTACTCCAAAAATTGAGAAGTTAGTAAACGATCAACTCGAGTCTGAGGTTCTGGTACGATCATCAAAGGAAGCCAAGACGTCTCATGCTGTAGCGGCTAATCTTTCAGAACTAGAGCTGAAAAAGATCTTAATTGACAAGATGGAAGCTAACAACTCTATCAACAGGTCAGACATTCAAAGGCAGCTCTACAAGGCATTAGTTGATGCGTATGAAGCCGACAAAATCTTGTTAGATACATATGGCGATACGGTCACAATAAAAAGACCTCGAGACGGGGCAGATGATGATCAAGAACCCTCCGCTGGAACAGACCGGGGGTCCAAAAGAAGAAGGTCCGGAAAAGAACCCGCTTCTACCAGTGCTCCAAGAGAAACAACAACCACGACAGCAGGAAAGACTACTACAACAGGTTCTAAGACTCACAAGCAATCTGCTAGCCAATCTACTCCGGTAGAGGAAACTATGCTAACTACAAATGTCGTTGAAGCACCTGCACACCAGGAGTTTGAAACAGGTGTCCATGATGAACAAGAAGAAGAAGAGGTCCAACATCTTCCTGACTGGTTTCAACAACCTACACGACTACCTTCTCCTGATCATGCATGGAATAAGTCTGTTCCTGCCGTTCATGAATCTGTCCAACCTTGGCTAAGCAATCTGGCACGAAGACAAGACCCTCGAGAGTCATTCGATGAACTAACCGACACTACATTTGACTTCTCCGCTTTTGTGATGAACCGGCTAAATGTTAAAACACTAACACCTGAATTGTTAGCAGGTCCAACATTTGAGCTGATGAAAGGAACATGCAAAAGTTTGACTGAACTTGAATACTTTTGTGAAGAAGTCTACAAAGCCACAACCGAAAAATTGGACTGGATCAACCCAGAAGGCCGCCAATATCCTCATGATCTACGACAGCCACTACCGTTGGTTCTAAATGCTCAAGGTCGTCATGTTATACCGTTTCATCACTTCATCAATAACGACCTTGAGTACCTACATGGTGGTGTGTCAAGCCGCAAATACTCCACTTCAGTTACGAAGACCATGGCTGCAGATTACGGGCATATCAAATGGATAGTAGACTTAGTGCCCAACTCAATGTGGAGTCAAATGATAGTCAAATACGACAAATTCGCCCTCTGGGGAATCTCGAATTGGGGCAAAAAGCGAAGACAGTTCTATGCATTTGCGACCACAAGGGAATCAGCTCGTGACGTCTACTCAAAAAGACAATTTATTGCTGTCACAAAGGTGGAGATAGTCGAATGGCAAAACTACAAGCATCTTGACTGGATTACTGTTCGAAGGGATGACGATGTTCTCTACAAGTTCAAAGAAGGCGACTTCCACAGACTAAGGATCCAAGACATTGAAGATATGCTGCTTCTTCTCGTGCAAGGAAAAGTGACAAATCTCAACATTGAAGAACGTATTGCATTTAATGTCTCCTTAAGAATGTTCACAAGAAGCATTGTCATCCAAATGCGTGTGGAAGATCTTCAATTGGGTGTTGAAAGCTATCAAAAGAAACTCAACCTCACAAATCCTGACACGTACATATCCAATCTGAGAAGAAGAGATGCTTATACACCATACTCTGACCCAAGAGGATTCATCTACGAGAACAAAGACAAGAAGAACAGACTGATGCGCATTGACGAACTACACAAGTTCAGCGATGGTACTCTCGATGATGTTCGAACTGCTCTAATGATCGCCTCAAGGGAATTAGAATGGAGTATCTGGCACAGATTTTTTTGACCCAACATGACAAAGCAAACGCAAGAGCTATGATTCAGGCAATTGACAAAAGGCTAAAGACAAGGAGGATAATGAGGAGTTTGGAAAGATTTATTGGTGGAAGACCGTACAGGGGTGACTTTTGGCTACTACAACGGACCATATGATTTATCATATGTTGTCTTCATCTTAAAAGGTCAATCCTCATAAATTATTTAATCTTGTAAATATGCTGATAACTAGTGTAGATGTTTTGGTGACAAATAAGATGTGCTCGAGTATAAAGTTTTCAAGAATTTCTTAGTAAATTCAAAATCCTTCAAATAATTGTACTCATCACCATCTTATAATCCCTCACAAGTTTAGGGGGAGCAATAACATGTTCCAATTTGCTAACATATATCATTTTGTCCCCGAACGGTTAATCAATTGATATCCAAAATATCAAGGGATTAACATTTTGGATAAGGGGAGAAAATGTGATTAACCTGGACTTAACATGGAATTAATGTATATTGACAGAACCGATCAAATAAAAAGGACTCAATGCACTCCACACCTAGCATGTACTACGATTACGATGCACATGTTAAGGGGGAGCTTTTAAGTGATGATGAAAAACTCTCAAAGTGTAAATCTTTTGATATTTATATCAAACACTTTGATTGAAATTTTCAATGTTTTTGGAAGGATCGTGATGAAATACCCAAAAGACCGACCATGTTCTTAAATTTATGAAGTTATAAGGCGGTTAGGCTTAGGTATTCAGATCCCATGATCCAGCCAGAACCGGAGGGATCTACCCAGGGATATCCACTAGTTAGTGTAGAAGTCCTTAGGTATGATTAAAAAGGAGAAAAGTGAGAATAGGGAATAATGCCGACTGAGATGGAGCTAACACTGGAACAAACCCAACAAGGTGTTAGTTATGAAGTCTCGGTAAGCATTGAAGGGGTTGAAGAATGAAAAAGAAATGTAAGGATAAAGGGTGAAAAGAAAGAAGCCCTCCATACACTTAGGCAGAAACCGGGTCAATACATATGCTGTCAGAAACACTCAGGTGTAGTCTGACATTGAAGACAGTCATGGACCCAGTGACGCTATGCACAACCCTCCCTAGCCACTCAAGGTCTCTCAAAAGACTCTTGTTTCATTTCTCACGGAGATTACACGCATTTCTATCGACTTTCTCACTCCGAGTTAGTTGATATTGAAAAGGTGGCAGTCTGCTCCAGCCTCCGATCACTAAAATTAAAAGTGCACTATTGAGTCTAGAGCCAAAAGAGATCATCCATTAATCTCATTAGGACACTTGTCATATCTTAGCTTGTTATCTCACACAATGTGAATATCAAGTAATATCATTAGAAGTCCTACGCAAGATTCTTGTGATTTTGCCAGAACATCCGAGTGATACTTAGGTATTCACAATGAAGATGGAAATCCTGCTTGAGCCAACATCAAACAAGCTCATGGTAGGTAACTTGTGCGATTCTTTATGAATCAAACTTGTGACAACTGGAAAGAAACGATGGTGCGATTCTATAAGAATCAAACTTGTTCCAGGAAGTGGATCAACGGTTGTTAATGAATTTTTGAAATGATTAACACTCTCGGTGTGTCACAAAAACAATTTTGTAAGTGATACACCGATTGATTTTCAAATCAATTTTCTATATCAATCGGTGAGATAGTAACTCACTGGTTCACTCTTATCGTGCTGTCTGCTTTGAGACGTTCCGATAATGAGAACATGCTGAGTACGATGAATCTAATACTTATGTGTTAGAAAGATTCAATACTACAGCTGGAAATCCTGTCAAGAAGATTCTTCTTAAATTGAATCTATCTGATCACAGGTCGATCCTCACGGATCTGAAGGTTACTCCAACCAAACCTGGACGAATGACAAAGCCATATTCGTCCCCACGCTTTATTGCTAAATATTTTATGCAGGCTATTTAAAGATGGTGGTGGAGGTCCCTGATTCCAGCTGGCTCACAAGATCCATAGCCACATGCTCATACCCGACCGACAAACATAAAGTCATCATGAAAGCTCAAGTTCATGTTTCAAGACTTCCGCTACTCTGATACCACACATCTTTCTCGAAGTGTCGAAGTGTTAAAGTTAAAGAATTTCAAGAAAGATGCAACATTAAAGCTTTTCAAGAATGGTATGAGCATGTCGGTCTAGAAGTCGCAAGTTCACAAGATGGCAAAATTTCAAGATGGCGAAGAGATTATGCTTGGTTGATGATCTCAAGTTGCTCAAGATCACAATGTGAAATACAAGTTCAAGGAACAAGCTCAATCCCAAAGTCAATGATCACTACAACATATTCACAAGCGAAAGTCAAAAGTACGAGCTAAAGACTAAAGATAAGCATAGTATGCTAGGTTTAAAGTTTTGTAAAATGGAGTGACCTCCCTTAGGGGGAGATTATTGGAAACACAAAAAGTGTCGGTCACTTCCAAGTTGTAACAGGTCTTAGCTCGTAGTTAGTATAATGATTAGATTAGTAATCTAGTCCGGCCCAAGGCCCATGAGAGGCCTAGTCTAGCCCATGGTCGGCCTCAATAGGTACTATATAAACCCTCTCCTAGCCTTGGAGAGGGGTTGGTTGTTCCATTTTTACCATATTCCATTTTATACAATTCATCCATTTTCCATCTAATCTATCTCTAACATCACAACCCATATCTCACTCTTGTTCTTGGTTTGATCATAAGATTACTAGTATTCTTCACGTATGAAAATGTGCTCGACCCAAAAGAGGTAAATGAAAAGTTTCCTCTCGAGACACTTAATATGGTGATTTCTCGTAGTAACTTAAGTACCCCGTGGTTTGTCGATTATGCAAATTACCACGCGGGGAATTTCATTGTTAAAGGGATGTCATCCCAACAAAAGAACAAGTTTTTTAAGGATGTTAAACATTACTTTTGGGATGACTCCTATTTGTTCAAAATATGTGGGATTAAATGATTCGGCGGTGTGTTGCTGGCCAAGAAGCTGTTGATATCCTCACAGCTTGCCATAATGGACCCACCGGGGGACATTACGGTGCCAACTACACAGCCAAAAAGGTTTTTGGTATGTGCTTAATTACACATACCATTTTCCATTAAACGGACTTAAAAGACTAAAAACGTACCAAAAATACATTGTATTTCCCAATGATTGCCTTGGATCGCCAACGTGTCAGAGCCTAAATACGTCACTCATTGTATCATTATTGGCTTCTAGAAGGGGTTTTAAGTGGGTTTAACCTTGGGGTAAGAGTAATTTTGGGGATGGAGGGTGAACAGTAACAATAGGGGTGTGAGCGGGAAAAGGGGTTGCCTGTTTGTTTGATTAGTGCAGGGTGAAAGTTTAGGGGATTAGCAAGAATGACCCTTCACTATTATATGTTATATTGCAGGTTTAGTCCTTGTGGTGATACAACTTTGGTCCTTGGAGTTTGGGTTGGGATTGCACCGTTAGTCCTTTTAGGGACTAACAGGGGTGTTATAAAGGGAGTAAGGGATAACGGGGTTATAAAGGGATGATGTTGGGCTAGCTTTGGGTCGAGTATGGGTTTTAAAAAGACTTGGGCTTTTATTTATGCTTTAAGGCTTATAAAGATATTAGTGGGCTTTCCCGGGCCTACTAGGTGGGTACGGGTGGGCCCACTTTTGGCAATTTAGGTTTTTGGGTTCAGTTTTTGATGCTCTCCCCAATGCCTCATCCCGGGGTTGACTTTGACTTGACTTTGTTAACTTTGACTTTTTGACTTGGCTTTAATTTTGACTTCACTTTACGCTTTTTCCGTTTTCGTGCTCGGTTTTGTCGTTTTGGCTTTGATTTTTGTCCTTTTCTTAGATATCCATTACCTGCACAATACAAATGCAAAACATAAAAATACAATGTATTTTTGGTACGTTTTTAGTCATTTAAGTCCGATTTTAGTGGTCAAAGGTATGTGTAATTAAACACATACAAATCACTCTTTTTAATATCTATTGATACCAATATTCTAGAAAAAGCGACAAAACCACACATACACATCCATAATGATGGAATAGACAAACATGGTTGCATTCATTCCTTAACTCGAATAAGCTAAAGAATATGACTAGTAGTCTTTACCAAAAGTCGTAAACCAGCAAGGGCGACAAACATATATTTAATTGTAACGACGGATAGACTACATGATTACATTCTTTCCCCTCACTCGAGTAAAATCATGGGGTTAGACGAAGAGTTGATATAGGGTAGGGATCTTCTATTCCTTTACCATTAGTAATAAACCAATTTGGGCGGATAAAATCACTCATACATGCCCATAACGAGTAATAGAATTTAGAAGTCGTGAGGTACATTACCAATACTTCATGTTTGATTGGGGCTGTAAGTGTTGGTAATATTTCTATAAACTCTTTCATTTTTTGAAGGGCTTCCTCGGCATAGGTTGTCTATTGTAAAGTCTTCTTGTCTGTGCAGTTTTTGAGGGCTTTAAAGAATGGAAGCGACCTGTCGGCACCCTTCAAAAGGAATCGGCTCAATGCTGTCAGCTTTCCGTTAAGGCTATGTATCTCCTAGAGCGTTCTTGGTGGTTTAAGGTCAGTGATTTCCTTGACCTTCGAAGGATTGGCTTTGATTCCCTGCTTGGTGATGAGGTGCCCTAGGAACGGACCTTCCTCAACTACGAAAGAGCACTTCTTCGAATTAAGCTTTATATTAATATATCAAAGCCTGTCGGAGGTCTCTTAGATGTCCATCAGCATGTCTTCTTCAGAAGCACTCGTAATTACCATGTCATCGATGTAGGCCTTGAGGTTTCGCCCAATTTGATCGTTAAACACTTTGTTGACCAACCTTTGGTAAGTTGCCCTTGCGTTATTTAGACCAAAGGGCATCTTTCGATAGCAGAATACTCCTTTCCCAATGAAGAAATCTATTTATCTTTGTCCCTTCGGCCATTTGTGTCACACCCCCAAACTGGGCCTAGACGGAATACGTGTCCGAGGGCGTGACGTCATAACAATCCGATCACAAAGCAATAAAGAACGACCACTAATCATGGACGTTTGAAAAAGTTTACTCGTTGCATAAAATAAAATAGATTTAAGTTTTACAGCCCATAATAATTAAGTTAAAAGTAGCGGAAGCATAACAAAGTTTTAATAATGACAACGAGTAAATAATAGATAAGTCTTGAAATTGGCGAAGTCACATAGCACATAGACTCCACATAGCATCAAGAATCAATCCAAGCTAAGCACCTGAGAAAACATGTTTAAAACGTCAACATAATGTTGGTGAATTCATAGGTTTAAGTTGATACAAGAGTGGACCACAAGATTTCAAAACGTATGTGACTACTATAACGAATACAGCATCACATAAAAGTATTTACTGTTGCACTAAGCTCATGACACTGAAGCTAATTAATCAACAGGGCATGCTACATCCTGTTGCATAGTATTCCTGCCCTAAACCGGTGTCCCAAACCAAAGACCACCATAATGTACAATCGACATGACATATATCCGTTTGTTCTTCGTTAAGTGGAACCAAAGCGAATAGGGATAATTAGTCCCAATAGATCTATCTATTCACTCGCGCTCCCTCAACCGGTCCTCCGGTCGAGAAACTAACAGTTCATGATAAGTTGGGCAGTAGTAGGTTTGTAAGCAACTTAGGCAACACATAAACAAGTAAAACTCGCGTAAAGAACTTGTGTCCAATTTAAAAGCAAACAATGTTTCTCACCCCATAGTATAAAGGGTTTGTAAATTAGTAAAAATGTGGGGCTATGAACTCACCTTAGCAAAGGTAAGCGATAACCATAAAAAATGATGAAGATATAAGGAGGTCTAGCCGCGACCTAGAGTAAGTATGGATATGACTTAGCATTTGTCAAAGAAACAAGTAAAGCATCCATGTTCGTCATTTAAAGCATCCAAGTGTGTTTGCGTTTTAGTAATAAAAGACCTTGAAACTTTTCCATGTCTTAGTTAAATTCCGACAATTGCAAAGAGTTACTATTTTTAGAAACTTTCCCTTTTAGGAAACTTTTTAGTTTCAAAACGTTAATAGCGTCCCCTATTTTCTTAAGTTCCCATATATTACAAATCGCTTAAATAATTCTAAACCGCCTAATCCTTATGTTTAAATCGCCTAAATGTCCAATTCGTACCATTTTTAATAATCCTACTTTTTATTAAGGTCGTCATCTCAATTAACCTTTCATGACATTTCTAGTTGTTCTAACTAATTACCCAACATTTCTATATGTTTCGCTTGTATTTAAAACATCCAAAATCGTCCGAAAGTGCCCGAAACCCCCTTTTATTATTCCAATCAGCAAGCATTAGTTAGAGTTTTTCTTAAAAATCTATTTTTCCGATTTGTGGTAAAAATGTCTCTCGTTTTCGACTTTTAGGCTAAGCGGTTGCCAACGTTATAGTAAAATCTCATTCCGGACAACTTTCGTGTTTTATACTTAAGCCGATTCGGACCCGAAGGGCTCCGAATCGCCCGTTTTAGCTGCTGATCTGGTCATTACATTTTCCATTTTCGCCGAAAAATGTTTCGAGTTTCATTTGGCCATAACTTGGCCGTTTTATGTCCGATTTTAAAGTGTGGTATATGAAAAATTATCTATTCGAAATAAGCTCTTCAAAAACTACTTTTACGTCTAATGAAAACATTTTTAAGTCATTCAAAACCCCAAAACAAAGTCGGGACAGCAAGGTTGTTCTACCAAAATACGCCCAAAAATCAACCCAACTCGCATATTAGTGCCTAATCTAGCCCTAATATTTATTTACCAACAACCAACCAACAAAACTAAACCTTAATCCACCCTAATATCTATTGTTGCAACTCTCATCAACTCTCAATCTCGCCAAGAACATAATATAAAACATAAACATAAAGTGGTAACAATGTTTACTTCCATTTTATAAAAGATGACAAAGTATTAGCTTATTTCTTTTGTAAAAATTAACACAAACACATGGATCTTTATGAACAAACATAGATCTATAAATAATGGATGAAACCAAACAAAGATTCAAGGAACACTTACAAATCAAGAAGAGCAAGTAGCAAAAACACTAGATCTATACCCACAAACTATAGATCTATAAAAACCCCAAATAATCTTACAAACCCTAATTTTATAATTCTTGAAATCTTTGAAAAATAACCAACCAACACTTGGATCTACCTTAGATAACCTTAGAAGTGAACTTAGAATACTTGGATCTTGCTAGAAATCAAAAGTTATGGAAGTGTTTGTGTGTTGGGTGTGTGCCGTGAGCTAGAGACACAAGGGAGGAAGGAAAGAAAATTTTTGAGGCTAGTGAAATGTGTTATAACCTAAGTGTGAGATATTGTTCTTATTTATAGTGGGAGAGTTAGGGTTTTAAGGTTCATGAGTGCCCACAAGTGACCAACACACACCAAGGGTGTGTGCACCCTTGGTTCGGCCGAATAGGGCTCACAAGGACCATATGGTTCAAGTTTTTCTAGCCAAGGTTCACTCAAGATGGATATGGTTCAAAGTTTGCTAGTCAAAGTTGTAAGAGTGTGTAAGTAAACACATGGTCTTAACAACATGAGAAATGGTGCATGAGAATGACATTCTCATGTGTCACTATCTTGTGTAAGCATGAGCACATGCATGGGATTTCAAGAAAGATGCTTGTTGATTTAATTTAGAGTTCAAGTATACATGTTGTTGTGGTTTAGGCGCCACATTTGGCTAGGGAAGAAGAGGTGAATAAAATTTTTAGTAGTATGACACTAGAATTACGATAACTTGAGTTTACACGAAAAGATTTCGAGTTTTCAGGGTTCCGTTTGGTCAAAAACGCGAAAAACGCTATTTAAAGGATAAAACCCTAAAATTAATATCGGAAGTGATTAAAAATCACGAAACACTCAGGAAAGCTAATATAACACATATAATGCCTAAATTAATTTATAACCGATGCCGGAATGCGTCCGGTGACGTTTCTTAGTTTTTACGCAGTTTAGTTCCTCGGTAAACTGTCAGATTTTAACGTATCGAATAAAATTTAAAGTAGATGACCGGAGTGGGTCGGAATACTAACCGGGAATTTATGGGGTGTGACATCAACTACTACAACTTGAAATCTAAATCTTTTATCAACGTGTCGCGTTGAGGTGACTATCCATCGGGAAACCCAAATTCATTATCCTAGGCTAGTGGGACTTAGCAGTTAAGCTGCAACTTCTTGGTCGAGCCGTTCCAATTTCAGTTTTGTCTTATACTCAATGTGTACATTCCCGCCAATCGCTCTTTAACATCGATGTGAGTTTATAGCCCCCCTGTTTTTACTGGTTTTACCTATATTTTTGGGGTGAGAACATGCTTGTTTACAAATGCATTTACATGGTTGATTACAAATTGGTTTACATACTCATTTACATAGCTCGCTATGGGATACATTACTTGACTTCATTTTGGGTCACGAATGCATACTTTACTTTTGAAATGATTACGGATTAGCTTAAGTGAATTGAACTGATAACAACAACATTACTGTCCGGGTGTTCTTGGAGGGGACACCTGTAACGGGAGTACATATTCTTTACAATACTGCCCGGGTGTTCTTGGAGGGGACACCGGTAACGGGAGTACATATTATTTAAATAAATGCTCGGGTGTTCTTGCAGGGGACACCTGTGATGGGTACATACAAGTCTACGTCACAGATTCATGAACTGTAAATCACTTGGAGGGTGAGCGCGGATGTTATGAAATAGATCTATTCGGGTGTGAATCTCCGTTCGGGTGATTAGCTATCACTGGGCAAACGAACGTTATAGCATGTTGTCCACGTGAATGTTATAAAATAGATCAATTCGAGATTGACAATCCCCATTCGGGTGATTAGATATCACTGGGCAAACGAACGTTATAACATGTCAGAATACGATTGGTTGGGTCTACAGGGCCCACAACACATACACATGAACTATTACTGTTATATTAGTGCATCGGTTTCATGAACTTAGAGTAATCGTAATCATTGTTTTATACACACATGAATATTTATTGTGCCTTAAATAGAGTGGCAATACATACTTGAAACATTTCGTGATATTTTCAATTATCATGCATACTTTGAACGATTGCGGTTCAACGTTCATACGTATATTTTTGTGACTATTTGGGGATTGAAATGGTCATGCATACTTTACAACTAATTGATTTCTAAAAGTCATACATATATTTTGGCAGGACATTTAAGGATTTAAATGGTCATACACACTTTACAGAACTTTGGTTCAACATTTGTATTTACAAAAACCTATGAACTCACCAACTTTAATGTTGACAGTTTAAACATGTTTTTCTCAGGTGAATTAGATGCTTGGCCTACTTGATGTGCACTGGAGTCTAAAATTGACAAGATTTCATTTATGGATTTCTACTTATATTCAGATGATCTAATCTCGTTGAGTTGTTTTCAAGTTTTTCATTGTGATACAATTATGGGACAAATGTTATATCAATTTCAAGGAAATCAACGAGATTACTTTTCAAACGACACATTTAGAGGTCGTTCTCTTGTATCTAGAGCTGTGTATTATGAAGTAACGCCCCCGGACACATTTTTGCTGCGACACATTTTTGGGGGTGTTACAAAGTTATTTTATAAAATCTTCACTGTTTCAGATCTGATAAATTAAGGGGAATATTTAATAAAGATAGTACTTTTCATGAGGAATCCAAACATGTAAGAAACTTGAAAATCCGATAAGTAACGAATGAGTTATGACCTTTACGAGATAATGTGTATAAAAGTGTTTTTATAAAACTAAGTTTAAAAAACTATATAAATTCAAACTTAAACAGAATGTTTTGTATTTTTTCCTAAAAGTACATATTTTTGTGATTTCAAAAATATAAGAAACTTGGAAAACGAATGGATAATGAACTAGTTATGGATTTTACATGTTTTAAGTAATTAAATATATAAAAGTAACTTTATTAAAACCATAAGATTTCGAATCTGAGATAATTGTAAGCTTATTTTTCTGATAAATTACAACAAATGAGGATTTCAAAACAATAAGGTACATTAAAAACGGATTTAAAATGAAGGAGATATGCTATTTACGAGATTACGATAAAAAGTAAATTCATAAAAGTAATTTTATTAAAACTTGCTACTGTTCATAACAGTGGACTATTGAGAAATATTTTCCTTGGATAGATCTTTTAATTACAAAGTCATGGACATAAGAATCACTAAAAACCGAATCAAAACGAATGAGATGCAATTAAAATACGATTTCAATAATTAAAGTTATAAAAAGTATTTTTATAAACTTTCACTTATTGTTACTGTTCATAACAGTAGTTAACCATATAATAAATTTAAATTTTGATTAGTCTTTTCAAATACGAATCCATACATATAAAGAACGTTAAAAACGAGATTAAAACAAGAAAGATATGACGTTTTTACTAAAAGTAATATTTATAAATGTATCTACCTTATAAATATTATTTTCTCAAACAATTAAATTATTTATGTAATGAAATGATATAAATAATACATCAAGTGTTTTTGGCAAATAACAAATTGTTAGACAAGTATATCATTTTTACAATTGCAAGTTACAAGGACATTTGTTTTATAAGTACAAATTAAATTGTTTAATTTGATAAATTAAACAAACACTTTTAGATGGTGATGTAACTATATAGGATTATATGTGGTATTGGTTATTCAAAGAATATGGTACTTACATGACCTATAATTACTTAGGTTGCATTCGGTCTTATCTGTGACGTTTTCATTCACTTGATTTGTATACTCCAGTTTATTCACTAAGGT
>BQNB010133137.1:0-13591 GCA_026074375.1 Tanacetum coccineum
CGTTACTCTGCTGGCGGTCCCGGCGGTCCCTAATATATTAACGGGCCGCCAGGCCTATAAGGGAGCCGCCCGTAGAGTACGCCCCTCTTTTTGTCTTTCAGTAGGAAAGGTGCAATCTATTTTGGAACCTTCCATTTTGAGGGGGAAATCCAATTTCAAATTTAATGTTTTAATAAAACATTTCTTTTATGAATACATATTTTGTGTATATATTTTTGTAAATACACTTTTGTAGAAATGTAAGGTTTAAGAAAAATAATTTCTTGATCACTAATAATGTTTAATGATTTGTTTATCCATACCATAAGTGATTAATCTTAGAAATAGAATTTTACGATTAGTAATTTAATAACGTTTAATTTTATCGTAAACGTTTTTACATTTTGTTATTTATCAAAACAACGAAAGGTCAAAAAATATAAATAACATTTTTTAGACATTATTTGTATTAACAGGTTTGTTGGAGGTTTTTTTCTAACAAGTGCATAATAAAAAATGATAAAAAACTGTTTTGTACTGTAAACAGAGTGTCACAGGGGGTACAAGGTACAAAACATTTGTACTTTACGTGGATCAGAAGGAGTCTTTATAGTAGCACCTTGTTTGTTTATATCAATTTTTTTCTTATTTTTTTCTTAAATCTTTTGAAATAGAAAGCTTGCTATGCGTACCTTACTGGCTTATTTTCAAAAGTGTTATGTTATTAATGGATAAGAATCCTTTAATGTTAGTCTCTCATGTTTTGGTAATGTTGAGCCAATAGAATGAAAATAAATACAATAATGGGGACACTTTGAATTAAAATATAAAAACAATTCATTTCTTTCCTCTCACAACATGGTAACATGAGAGAACTTGAGAGGCTTGAACATTAGGTGATCTCAATTCTACCATCTTTACCCCCTTTTGGCTCACTGTTTATAATACAACATATGGGTATTAATGACCAACCACTTTTCAAAAATCAAAGTTTTCAGTAGAACGTTGGACAACACATCCCGATAGTGACAATTGTCAACAGCTAATAATTGTCGCAAAAGTACATTTGCATTTCATATGACATCACCAGCTATAAATCACAAGAGACATTATTGATGGTTTGTTTGTTTATTATTCTTGTACTCTTTGTAGAAGTCTAGCTAGATATACAAGAAGCAAAGTGTGACTCTTTCATATATAGTTGCATGTTTAGAAAAACAATAAGCTAATTAACACACAAAATAATGATTATAAATTTGACTTAGATGTTCTATTGTAGTTTTTTTAGTTAGCATTACTTTTTAAGTCATGGAATTTTATATTGGTTAGATTCTATATTTTTTTTAACAGCGGATTTTATTAAGAAACTAGCAAGGAGCTAGAATTACAGAGAAATCAAAGAAGGGTTTTTAACCCAATCATCCCAACTGAACGATGCAAACAACATCATCAAAAATAATCGCCTTTGAAGGTTTCTTCTCCTCGAATAGAAGTTTGTTTCGATAAGACCACACAAGCCACCAAACCACAAAAAAGACACCTTGGATCATCATCTTAACTTTAGACTGAAGACGTAAAGAGGCCATCCAGTTGATCCATTCAGTGAAGGAGTTAACGTCCGAATATTCGATATCCCACCAAGACTTTAAAGATAGACATGTGAAATATCGGTATCGCACCTAAGACCGATTTAAAAGTAAAGTAAGCCTACCTCCATTGAAAGACTTAATTTCCAATTGGATAGCAGATTTCACCTTATCAATAATTTCCGTCCAAGCATGTGCACATGGACATGTTGCCTATCCCACTTTAGTACCTAAGTAAGTAAACGGCGTATTAAAGAATTAGCCAACCGAGTTTTGAAGCCAAGAGCCGCTACTTTTGATCTTATCATCTCCAACATTTAATTCCCCATAATCTTGCTTTTAGACATAGTTGATACGTAATCCCGAAGCTCGAAAGAAGCATTCCAAAACATGACAGAGTAATAATATTAATCAACACACCATCGCCCACAAACACCAAGCATACGTCCGCATTAGTACATATGAAGAAAGATTCACCAAAGGACTTAGAAGAATTTCCCTTTGAAAAATAAACCAACCTCCACAAACACTTATGAAATGATAATGTAGGCTCTCCATAATAAAAACAAACAGAACGGTAAGATATAGGGTCACCTTGCTTAAGCACTTTGAAGAATTGAAATTCCTTTCCGTAGGACTCTCCCCGTTTATGATGATGGAACCCCTCGAATATCTTAAACACTTTTGAATCCAATCGCACCACTTATTGCCAAAACCAAACTTTTTTAGAACATCATCCAAGAAATCCCAACGAACCTGAATCATAAGCCTTTTTCATCGAAATCAACCTTGAAATTAAAGGATTGCTTTTTTTTCTTGTGACTACAACCATTGAATGACCGACATTAAGAATGAATGTCCATCTAATATTAGTCTATCAGAAAATAAAAGCGGATTGAACTTCATTAACAATATCACCCAAAACTCCCATCCCACATAGAACGATTGGCCAAGACTTAGCAATGATTTTGTAAATGCTTTCCAATAAGACTATTGGTCTAAAAGTCCTTAACCAAATTAGCGTCATTGACTTTCGGATTAAGGCTATGAAACAATGCATTACATCCCTTGGGAATGTCCCACCGAAGGTAAAGAAATAATTTAACCGCCGACAACACATCTTTTCAATACATGTCCAAAATTGTCTATAAAAGCCAAACAAAATCCACCGGTTCCATTGAGGATTTTCAGGAACCATCACAATCCACACCAGCCTTCTTTACTTCCTCTATAGACACCAGGCACCCTTCAATTCAGTTTGTTGAGATCAGATAGAAATAGTCTTCGGAGAAAATCATATCAAATTAAGAATTCGATTTAGCGAAGGTTTTTTTCAAATCTTTTTTCCGAAAAATAAGAAAAAATACAGATTTACAACTTTCCGGATTATCTTGGCCACTTACCATCAACCATAATACCTCGAATGTTAGATTGACTTCTTTTTTATTCAAAGACCCCCATGAAATTATCGAGAGTTTCTCATCTCCCTCAATCGCCCATTTAACCTGTAAGCCTACTTGAGCCAAATCCATTACAGAATTTATCAAGGTATTTGGAATGGATTTAATAACCTCCACATATTCTATTAATAATGAACATAAGAAGCTAGGGCCCTTATCAATATCCGCATCTACTATTCTGTTAAGCTCTTCTTTAATAATACCAGAACCATCCATTCTGCCTTTTATAGATTTAACCCACTCAACGAATTTACCTTATAAGAAATTTAAACTTTGCATCACGTTCCTCATAGCATATAGTTTCAACAGGGGCATAATCCCAACGTGTCAAGGAACAAACTTATAAAACCATCCAATTCCGCCAGGCAATGTTGAAATACCTAAAAACGTAGATCGGGCCTTATTCCATGTAATGGATTCCCGAATGAAGAATCGGGCGATGATCCGATAAGAAAACTATCCAAAGAATAGCACATATATTTCGGATATAATTAAATAAATTTTTAGAAATAAGAAACCTGTCTAGTTTACTCATCTTAGTAGCGGATTTGTGGCACCATGTAAACGAACTACCTCCTAGCGGGATCTCCTCAAGGCCGCAATGCAATAAACGTTGTTGAACATAAACATTAAAAACACGATCCCAATCTTTCCGTTTTCCGTCTCACATTCATTGAAGATCGCCCAAAATTCACACCTCAAACCGGTCCCATCATTAATAATAATCCAAATATTCCCATAAAATCTTTTGTCTCTCAAGTCGTGAGGAGCATAAACCGCCACATCCAAGATCTTAACACCATATTTCAAAACACAAGTTAACCCCGAATTTATAATGAAAAAAATCCGAAACAGTAACAATTATCTTTTTGGAAAGAATTAGGATCCCAAAGCAAATAACACACAAAATAATGATTATAAATTTGACTTAGATGTTCTATTGTAGTTTTTTTAGTTAGCATTACTTTTTAAGTCATGAAATTTTATATTGGTTAGATTCTATTATTTAATCTAGTTTTCTTATAACATTGTTGTTAAGTTAGTAATTATATTATGCTAACCATATATGTAGCTTACATCTTAATTAACATGTGTGATGTCAGAGCATATACTCGTATGATATATGGCAATATTAGCAAATGTTCAAGTTCAAGTTTGGTCTAGAGGCACAAAAACAAATTACAATATGTTTTTACAATTAGAGTGAATCGATTTTTATATCTCCATAGGATTTGATTGGATAATAATTGAATGTACAATAATGTAGTATGTAAGTACATATAAAGTTAAGGGACACATGTATGTAAGGATACCATTCATATCAAAACTTTAACACAGCCTCACAGGTGACAGGCCTCACTCATTAACATGCAATTAAGTAGCTAGGCAGCCCAATTTCTCACTCACTATCATTTAGTACCTACGTGACATATTAAATGTCTAGTTTTGACTTTTGTATTTTTTTTTGTTATATAATATTTGATGAAAATTATACCAAATAAACATACATTTAAAACTCAATCCATTCATATATTTACATCAAATATTATATAACACAAATAAAAATATTTAAGGTCAAAGTTAAAAAAGAAAGACTACAAAAAATCAAAATGAACATTTAATATGGGACGAAAAGAGTATTTATTTTTGTATTTCAGTTTTTTTTAACGGCAACTTCCATTAGCGAACTCTAACCAGGAGCTAGAGCCATAAAAAACCAACAATTACAAAGAGTTTAACGCCAACAAAAACTTATCCAATTACACCTCAATTTTTTATTCCTATTAAATATCCAAAAGAAAGATTGAGATGCAATGAAATCAAAGATCAAGGCCTACTTAGGCTTTTCGACGCCAAAAACCATCTCATTTCTGAACCTCCAAATGCTCCAAGCCGCGGTAATCGAGACGTTATACAAACCTTTCTTTTGGATTTTCGAAATTTTAAGATTGTTCACCCAACCAAGTAATTCCTTCATGGACAACATGTGTGGAATGTCCAAATCCCACCACCGAGCAATTTGTCTCCATATCTCCAAAGAAAACTCACATCTCAAGAAAACATGGCTAGCAGTCTCTGTAACATCATCACAAATACCGCACAAAATAGAGTGAACATTCAGACCTTTTTTCTCCAAGTTATTGCGAGTAAGGAGTTTATCAAAGAGTAATTTCCACATAAAGACGTTAATCTTGATCGGAACATCCTTACTCCATCTTGTGGGAGTATTATCAGTACCCAAAAAATCCGTGTCAATAATGCTCATTGCCAACACAATAGTGAAACCCCCTGTTTCATCCCCCGACCACACCCACCTATCTTTTTGTGAAGATAAGGTACACGTACTGAGCAATGATAGAAGTTGATTCCACTGATCCGATTCAGCCCCCCCCCCCTCTTGGACGTCTTCGAAGACAAACCGAGTCCAACGATAAATTAATCCGAGCATTCACCATTGCATTCGTCTCCGTGTCCAATCTGAAAATCAAATGAAAATTTTCCTTTAGAGTATATTCACCAATCCACAAGTCTTCCCAAAATCTAGTATCCATACCATCTCAAATTCGCTTTTTGACAAGTGCATCTAATCTAACATTTTTTTATTCAAGCTCCTTGCTAGCTTTAAGGATATTAACTCAAATGGAGTTAGAGTTTCCCGTGTACCTGGACGCCAATAAGCCACCATCATGACCAAATATATTTTTAATGATTTTAACCCACAAAGCATCTGCGTTGTACGAAATCGCCACTTCCATTTATAAAGCAATGCCATATTAAAACCGTAAAGGCTTCCAATTCCCAAACCTCCATCTTCTTTTCTGGCCATAGTTTTCTTCCAATTAATCCAAGTAAGTTTCTTCTCGCCCATTTCCATACCCCAAAAGAATTTGTTTCTAATAGTTTCAAGAGTATTAATAATTATGATCGGCGTTCTAAAAATGCTCATGAAGTAGATCGCAATACTACGAAGAACATATTTTAACAAAGTGAGACGACCCCCGACAAAAAGGATTTTCACCTTCCATTTTGACAAACGAGCTTTGAATTTATCAATCACATCTTTCCATGCGTCAACTCTTGTCAAGTAGAATGAAATGAGTTTTCAATACTTTGGTTCTTTGGTGGACTTGCAACAAAACAAAATATAATACTACATATGGTTCGGTTGCGGAACTTGAACGTTTATCTTGAAGGGTCAAAATTTGTTGAAGTTTATATGAGCTTCTTTGTAACTATAAATTGACTATTATTTTTAGACATCAAAAATGAATATGAAGACTATAATATTAGAACATGGGTGTATAATATTTATGCTAGTTGGCACATAATGAAAAATGTGCACTATAATATTAAAACAAGCGAGTATAATATTTATACTAGTTGTCATAACTTTTAGGGAGGCCGGAACCCTCCCTTGCCCCTTAATAGTTCCGCCACTACCTCCATCCCTTACTTATTGTTCATATTTTTATTTCTGATTGTCCCTAATTAATATTTCACTTTTAAAAATAGATAAGGAATTTAGTTCAAGTTTACCATATTACCTTCTTTTTGTAAGTATGGTAATGTCTCGTGTCCCTCATAAAATCATTCGGTACATATAACTAGATACAAGGACTATTCTAGACTCAGGCTTGAGCCCAATACAAATATATAGACACTAATACTGGCTATCACTCCCCTGCAGTTGGAGCGGGAGGACACCGGATGCTCAAACTGATGCGAAACTCCTCAAACAATGTTGGAGGCAAGCCTTTAGTGAAAATATCCGCGTATTGATAACGTGAAGGAACATGAAGAACTCAAACCTGACCAGCAGCAACCAAATCTCGAATAAAATGAATATTAATCTCAATATGTTTTGTACGCCGATGTTGAACCGGAATAGAAGACAAATACACAGCACTAACATTATCACAGTAAACAAGCCTAGCGAAAGAGAACGGTGTGTGCAACTCACGTAAAAGATTCCTCAACTAACAAGTTTCAGCAACAACATTACCACGATACTCTGTTTCTGCACTAGAATGAGAAAGCGTCGGTTGATGCTTAGAGGACCAAGAGAGTAAGTTGTTGCCAAGAAATATACAGTAACCTGAAGTCGATCTCCGAGTAGTAAGGCAACCAGCCCAATCCGCATCTAGTAGAGGATGAAAATAATTGCAATCCATAATCCAAAGTACCACGGACATATCTCAAAATCCTCTTAAGAGCCGAGAAATGAGGCTCCTGAGGATCATGCATATAAAGGCAAACCTGCTGAACTACATATTAAATATCAGGGCGAGTAAAATTAAGATACTGTAGAGAACACACAAGACTCCGATATAACGTCGGATCAGAAAGTGGACCACCATCATCACCCTGTTTGGACTCAATATCAACAGGACTCCTACAGGATTTACAACAACTAACCATACCAGCCCACTCAAGGATCTCAGTAGCATATTTACGTTGAGATAAAAATATCCCTGAAGAACTACGAGTAACAGAAATACTCAAAAAATAATTAAGAGAATCGAGATCTGTCATAGAAAATTCCTGATGTAATGAACAAATAATTTGTTGCAACAAAGTCTCAGAAGAAGTAGTAAACACAATATAATCAACATATAATAATAAATAAGCAGTATCAGTCCCTTGTTTGTATATAAACAAAGATGAGTCACATCGACTGTGATGAAACCCAACACAAGTAATATAAGATGCAAAGCGCTGAAACCAAGCTCAGGGGCCTGCTTAAGCCCATAAAGAGACCGTTGTAATAAACACACATAATCAGGATGCTAAGAATCTTAAAACCCTACAGGCTGATGCATATAATCCGTCTTAAATAAATTACTATGTAAGAAGACATTTTTGACATCAAGCTAATGAATCGGCCAATGTCAAGAAGTAGCCAAACTAAGAACAGTCTAAATAGTGCTCGGTTTAACAACCGAACTAAAGGTCTTATCAAAATCAACACTCTCTAGCTGTGTACTACCATTCGTCACGAGACGAGCCTTGTAACGACTAAGAGTGCCATCGGCCAAATACTTATGGCGAAAAAGCCACATACAACGAACAATATTGGTGTCTGTTTTCTCTTTATATTTTGGTGATGACAAACATGTAACTTGTAAAATATAACGTAAAGTTCACAAGTTATTTGTAGATGTATACTTTAACTCACAGATATCCCACCATCCCTATCCATCACAACTTACGGATATCTCACCATCCTTATCCACTATAACTCACAGATATCTCACCGTCCTTATCCACCACAAGTATACAATTATCAACTCGATCTTGACATCCTGAGACACTTACTCATATGAGCTTCACTAGCTGGATCGGGCTATAAAAACGGGCTAGCCATTAAGGCCCAATAGAGTTTGGCTCATTAAGGCCCAATCAAAGCTTCTAAAAGATGAAGGGAAACTAGTAAATTCAAATTTGAATTAAGCTTCTAGAAGATGAAGGGAAACTAGTTGGTGCATGCTTTTATCTAATCACCCTTTTATCCAATGGAAAAAAGAGACTTATCCAAGTCAAGACTCATCTATATAAGCCAAGGCATTTTCTTCCTCTTCCCCTTGATGAGAAACCTACAGCACCACCACCAAAACACATAGAGTTTCTTTCTTCATCTTTGATCATGGTTATAACATAAGGCATGGATCATGGTTACACTCTATGTTAGTTCCACTAATACCAATAGGTATGTAGTAAAGTATATGATGTCTCTACATGGAAGTGATCATCCTTGATTACTTGTATATCATGTAGTAGATTGAGTTGCATAGAAGTGATTACATTTGATCACTTGTATGTCATAAGTAGATTTGATTCAATATTTTAATTCATGGGTTTTTATGTCGATAGGATAGTATATAAATCTAGAAATTGTGTTTGTGTGTCGGTTAGTATTTTAGGCCTCAAAATACATTGGTGAAGTGGTAGATTGGTTCTAGCTAAGATTACGACTTGACATTTAGCTTAGTGTCAAAAAATATTATAAGCGAAGCGGTTTATGTGTTTAGGCCAAAAAACACAAGGTTTGTTATGTTGGGCCACAAAACATAACGGGTTTAGTTGTACCCGAAGAAGGACTCGACATTTAGCTTAGTGTCGAAAATTGGTATAAGCGACGTGTAACGATTTTCTTCGACTAAAGGGAGCTTGTTGATTAGTGAAGTAAATCTCGAGTTAAATACTCGGGGAGTGGAGTCGGGCGAAGAGGAGCTTCGTGACCGAACCACTATAAATCATCGTGTCCAGTTTGCATTTTCTTTTACCTTTCGCTTTACTTATTTTTTTTACATTTATCGCTTTACTTTTACATTTGCATTGTGCTCTTGATTGTATGGATTTTTATGTATATCATGTTACTTATGGTTATGTAGTTCTTTGTAGCAAATATTGTGGGTGTGGTTATATTGTTAGAATATGTATGAGTTATTGTAGATCTATAATCAACACTTCTCATATTGCGTCAAACTTGATTGGTGATTTGATACAAAGATTTAAAGTTTTTAAACGAAAATGTATTCAACCCCCCACGTATTCCACAACACATAGCATTTTGCTAATTTGGATCATTAAACGCATCACGATATGATTTTGGCAAAGGTAAAATCGAAGACACATAAAGATTGAGACGCTGAGTAGGACGATTAGTCCCGACACGAAAACATGTGACCATGGGATGAACCGAAACGGGGTTCGGATTAGTGTTTGAAGGGGGGGTTCGGAATTTGAAGTTGTTGGGTCACTTGTTGGTTTTGGGCCGCGGTTGGAGTAGGTGCGGGTTGGGTTCCGGTTTGATTTTGGGTCGCGGTTGAAGATTGGTTGGTGTATGGGGACTATTAGGCGTTGTATGATTTGGAGTATCAATTGGAGTGTTTTGGGGCGTGGGTGTTGCAATTTCAACTTCAGGTTGGAGAACAGTAGGTGGCGCATCCGGAGCGGAATGAATGGTTTGAGTGATTATATCGGGTGAGTCATCTAAAAATGTGTAGTTAGGCGCCGAGGTAGGTTTGATAGAGCCATATGGAAAGACTGTTTCATTAAAGGTAACATGGCAGGAGATAATTATTTTATTTGTGCTTAATTCAAGACAACGATACCCACGATGATTGGAAGATTGTCCCAAAAAGATTGAAGGTGTAGCGCGTGGTTCAAGTTTGTGATTGGTGTGAAGGTGAGGGTAACATAAACACCTAAAGGTACGTAAAAGACTATAGTCCGGGTTAGTTCCAAACAAGCGGGTATAAGGTAGTTCATTGTTAATGGCAGTAGATGGTAAAAAATTTAATAGGTGAATGGCCATATTGAAGGCTTCTACCAAAAAAGTAAGTGGAAGATTAGCTTGAAAAAGTAAGGTCCGAATGAGATTGTTGATGGTGCAAATTATTCTTTCGGACTAGCCATTTTGTTGGGATGTTTTAGGACAAGAAAACCAAAACTGAATACTTTTAGAAGCAAATTATGTGTGTAAGGTACGGTTGTCGAATTCACCACCATGATCACACTGAAACGACTTGATTTCACATTTAAACTGAGTATTAACATAAGTACGAAACAACATAAACTTTGACAAGACATTTGATTTATTAACCAACGGATAACCCAAACAAAGTGAGAATAGTAATCCAATAATAAAACATAGTATTTAAAACTTGAAAGACTCGGAATGGGTAAAGTCCACACATCCGAGTAAACAATGTTAAAACGAGATGTAACAGAAGTATTGGAACTAACAAAAGGAAGCCTTACGTGTTTACCAAGCTGACAAGCATGAAAAAGAACGAGAGGCTTCTCTTTATTACATGAAATAAGATTACGAGAAACAAGACGACGTAACACTTCACTTCTTGGATGTCCAAGTTGTTGGTGCCATGTATGTTGACTGGTAAGAAATGCATGAGGAATTGGAGAGGGTTGTGTGACCGGATAAACATCCCCCCGTGCTATCGCATTGGAGAAGCACCCGACGAGTCATGAAGTCTTTAACGGAAAACCCAAACGTATCAAATTCAACATTACAATTATTGTCACAAACAAATAGGCGAACAGAAATTAAGTTTTAGACAATATGAGGGGTGATAAGGAAGTTATTAAGGTGAAGTAGTCTATGAGGAGTTGACAATATACTATGTCCAGTATTGGTGACGGGTATGGTATGACCTTCACCAACCAAAACGGATGGATAAATGCAAGTATTACAAACATCGCTAAGACTAGTAACTGAATCATTAAGGTGAGAACTCGCACTTGTATCCATGGTCCAAGCACCACTAGCACGATCTTGAAGAGTCTCGGTATTAAAGGCATGTGGTAAGATGGTCTCATGCCCCGGGATAGCCGTTGGCCCCGTATGTCCGGGCTGAGCTGGTGGTTGACCCACGTGACTAGTGGGCTGGCCTGCTGAAAAACTGATATCGGACCCGCATGTGTATTGGGCTGGACATGTGCAAACTCAACCTGTTGGGCTGGTGTAAACATAACTTGCTCGGGTTGGGCCAGTGCAAACCAAACCGGCTGTGTTGAAAAGCCGGCGGATGGGCCTGATTGAGTGTGAAAGGCTACGGGTGATGAACCCAACTGTGATAACACGTTTGATAATACGGGCTAACACCTTTGAGGTTATTATTACAAAGATTGAAAAAGTTCTAAAGTAATTAGTAAGAAAAAAGTTGTAGTGATGATATTTTTTTCTTACACTGTTTATTTTTTGGAAAAAGATCCTCTCATGTTGAACATGAGGGGTAATGTTCTGCTTTATCTGATTGTACATTTGATTAAAATTTTAATCAAATGTACAATCAGATAAAGCTTCAAATGAACATGAAAGGATCCTTATTTAAAAAGGAGGTAGTATATGGTTTTGTACTTTCATTATTATCTTGAATCTACTCGTTTATTTCAGTTTCTTCTTATTTGAGCTCGTTTGATCTTTGATTTTTATTATAAAAGGATGATGTAATACTAAAACGCCTTAGAAGAACCTATCATATGATACAACATATACACTCTATATGCTGTTTTAGTTGTTTATTTATAATGAATAATTCATTTGTGCAAATCATCTTCCTTAAACAACATAGCTAGCTACTTCATCCAAGGTGGTTGGGACTTTAAAATGACATTGATGACATACATACAAACAATGTTGTACTTCCATTGGTCAGACACTTTATACGGCAAATGAATAAATAAAACTAATGATTGAATGCAAGAATCAGGACACACATGGGACACTGAGATTGTAAGAATAAAATTTGTTCTCTCTTTCTGGTTCAAATTATCAATGTAATATATCAGGAAATTAGAACTTACTGTGTGCTGATATATCTCAAACGGTCATACAAATACTACAAAAATGACCTTGAGTGACGAAAATAATCTAGTCAATAACGCGTAAAGCAGGTAAAACTGCATAACGCAACGCCCCTGAACTTTTAACTATTTACGACTTTTTTATATAATAAAGTTTATTTATCAAATACATAACGCATATCTACCGATTCATTCTGATAAAAAAAATACCCGCGAAAAGATCTTCGAATTACGAACAAAACGAGCTCAATATTCCAATGCTTCTGACATACGCACGATTTTATAAAAAATGTTGAAGTTTAATATAAATATAAAAAAATAAATTACAACCCGTCCCCTCAACTTTTAACTATTTACGACTTTTTTATATAATAAACTTTATTTATCCAATATACAACGCATATCCACCGATTCATTAAAAAAAATCAAATCGCACAAAAACAAGCCTCGCCGCAACGCGCGGAAGATCCAGCTCTTATGCAGTCAAAAACCGCCCTACGCTAATCCAAAACAAAAAAAAATTAATGAAAAAAATTTTTAAAAAATAACGTCCTGCAGCAACGCGCGGACAATAATGCTTGTTGTAATCTATGTTGACTTGGAAGTCTACATCTTTCAGTTTCACGTGGGGTTCTTCGTATTACCATTTTCTACATTTGATTTGAGTCTCTTGTTATTTTGAGAAGCCATCATTTTAATGGAAAATGAGTTTTTTCAGTGATTTATAATCTATCTATCTTTGTGCTTATGTAACTATCTTGCGAAACTAGCTTCGGTAATATTAAACCATCATGCGTTTATGTACGCTTACAACATGAAAAAGAGAGTTAAAGGCAGAATGTTTTATTGTAAAATTTAACCATCGTGTTATATTGTTTTAACGTACTTGTTTTGTATATCATCATATAAAGTGTTACGCCCGACAAATGGTAAGGACAAATTTTTGAATATAATTGTTCACTCCTTAAAAATAAATAGAAAAGTTTGATCGAGTTTACTATATTACTTTTGGTTTAAATTAATATTACAAACTTTAAAAATATTAATTTTAATTAATTAGTTAAGGATAAACTATTATTTTGCAAAAAGTTTAAGAGAGAAAAAAAATAACAATTATGTTTTTCTTCAACTTTGATTTTTTTTATCGGATGACAATTATTTTGAAAAAGATAGAATAGTTAACAATGTAGTTTACCGATATTACTTTTAAATCCCCCTTAATAGTAATACGCCTTAAGC
>BQNB010133138.1:3824-14279 GCA_026074375.1 Tanacetum coccineum
AAATTATCATACTCGTTGTCTTTTGAAAGCATAAATTTCGCTTCCGCTATCTTTTAAAACTAAATTATGCTTCCGTTACATTTTACTTATGCTTCCGCAAATGTTTACTTTCTTTTAAATCTTGTAAAACTTATATATTTTTAAATAATGTAACGAGTTATGATTTTCAAAACGTCCATTAGTGGTCGTTCTCTTGTGCCTTGTGTTCGAAGTATGATGACGTCACGCCCTCGGACACGTATTCCGTCCAGGCCCCGTCTCGGGGTGTGACACTGAGAAGGTAGTTTTACATAACTCTCTTAAAAATCGTACTTTGATTTTAAATGTAGCATCTTTGGGATTGCTTATTCTTCTGCGGGTGTTGTTAAGATTAAGAGTAAGATAATGTTCAAGTGTGAGGGTTTCGATGTCTATTTCTCCAGCATCTTCATATTCTGATTCGGATGACTCAAATTTATAAAAAGTATAGATGTTGTAGATTAGAGCAGGCGAAGTGTCTCTTCTGGCCTAAAACTGTCTTTCAGGATTGGCGAACGGAGTAGCCATCCTGGAGTTACTACTTCTAGTTCTCAAAAGGAAAAGAAATTAAAACTAAAATGTTAGAGAGAGAATCGAAATAATTACAAGAAATCAAATTAATACTAATTTTTAGCTCTCCGGCAGCGGCGCCAAAAACTTGATGCGTATTTTATTTTAAAATATATTTTATTCAAATTTTAAATTTATAAAACTCAATTCACCTGACAAACACACTAACGGGCAGAGAACCCGATCGTGAGTAGTGTAGAGATGGTAAATCCGAGGTTGTCCCAAGAGCTAAGTGTCAATTAGTTTTAGTTTGAATTCTTACGTTTTGAAAATGGTTTTAAGTTGATTTTATGAAATAACAAGAAGGTAGATATGCGAAAAGTAAAATTAGTAGAAGATATCAGGGAGAAAGGCATGCTAGTCTAGCCATTTCATTAATATCGTTATAACTATGTTTTCCTGTGCAATGTTATATCATGGTTTCATTGGTGGTTTCTAAAGTCGATAGACCTGGATAGATATCTTTAGTCTGCCTTACAATTCATGTGATCCCGAATCCCCCGAAAGTCAGGAAGGTAGGGCAACCAGACATAGTGATTAATCCTAACTATCCCAATAACTAGTCTAATAACTTATACAGATTATTAACCCTCTCTGAAAGAGTTCCTGTACTTTTTAAGTATGTTAAGTGATAGAGGCGGTAATAGGGTTAGTTCCTACACTAGCGTTGGAATGATCAACCTTCCCTAGTACCATGTTAATCCTACGTTTAAGTGGTAATCTAATAACATGATTAACATGATCTAAACCACCCATAATACTACCAAAACCCAGGGTTACACGATAGTGAAAGGATATCCAACGAAACCATAATCTAACAGGAAACAATCATTATAATGATAGTAAATTCATGACTGGGCCAGCACTTGAAGTGCTTAGCCGCTCATAGCAACAACAAAGCAAAAATTAATAAATATAATCATGGATGGAAAACTCATAATTCTTACAGAAGTTGTTTAAGAATGATTAAATACAAAAGTAAGTTAAGTGTGATCTCCCTTGGACTTTTGGTGGAATTCTTCGAGCTATGGAGGCCTTGATCACCCCTTAGATCTGTAGTAGAATGGTTGATATCGAATTGTCTGAATGGGGCCTCTATTTATAGATTTCGAATAGTTTATGGCATAACCTTTTGGGGGTTTATGTCGTAAACTGCTGACGCATACTTTCCATCTTGCAGGATTAAAGGATGTTACGGCGTAATCAAGTGTACACGTTACGCCGTAATGCTGACTAGGATGACTCAGCCTTCCAGAATAATAATGTTACGGCGTAAACCTTGCGTGTGGTTACGCCGTAATGTTGCTGGATGACGTGTCTTGCCTTGAATAGGTTACGGCGTAACACTGTCGTAGGGGTTACGCCGTAAAGTCTCGTAAGAATCTGTGTTTTCTTCATTTTTACATCATTTTCCCATGTTTCTTGTCACATACTTGCATTTTACCTGAAAATAACGAAATAACCGTAAAAGTATCGAATTCAAGTATTTATAAGACAATTTCAAGTATTTTTATGGGAAAATTGACACTAAAAAGTATCAAATATTTGTTGTTATCAAGGGGTATTTCAATTATTAATAAAATTAAAATTTAATAAAAAAAAGTGCTTGGTATTGTGTGTGGTCTAGGAGAGAGAAAGATGAGTTGGCGCTGATGTAGCGGTCGCCTGTGCGGTCACCATTACACTTAGTCTTAGTATTTTACGTGATTTTTGACATGATTTTAACAATTCTATTACAGATTTGACAATTCAATGACTATATAAAAACATTGAGTTGACAAGTCCATGACTTCTATTTCATCACTCAGTATTTTACGCGGTTTATGACATGATTTTGACAATTCTATTACAGATTTAACAATTCAAATATTATATAGAAACATTGAGTTGACAAGTAATAATAAAGTTTTTAATAAAAACATTAATTACAGATGTCAATAGAAGTAGTTATAACAAACAATAAAAACACTTGTGCGATTTTAACATAAAATAATAACATTAAAGAGACAACTTAATCTATTATTACATTATTTCGTTCAGTATGAAGAATTAGTGATTCTTTATACGGGCCTATGAAAAATGAATCATGGTTTCCTTCGACACCAACATTTTGAAAGATCTGACAAGTTAGATTAAACACTTGTAGTGAGCGATGCCATTGTTGGACTATCACAGCTTCTACTATTGGTTCGTTATCCTTACTGAATCCAAGTAATTTGAGCTCATGATCTGCTGGGTATGGACCACCTTCAACTTCTAACACTCATGCATAAATAATACGACAGTCACCGAAATTGAAACTTCCAAAAATTATATGAGAGTCTCCTAGGTGGGAAATATAGTACGAAGGTGAAAACTCCCTAACTCCTATTTGTTCAGGCATGTTTATTACATGAAAATGGTGAGTAATCAAATCAAATTAAACTAGCATGTAAACTTTGTAGGAAATACCGTCATCGCTATCAAACCTTTCTGAACCAACCCAAAATATTTTACCATCTATAACTGACTGACTTGATCGCTTTATTCTTATTGAAGAACGTGGGAAACATGCGTTATCAAGATTATACCAACTTTTAGAGCTTAATGTAAACACTGACACATACCATGGACCTTGACTGTATAAAGGGTAATTTATCATCAAAAGGGTTGGGTCTAGAGTGTCAGGATGGACACCAAAACCAAATATCATTTTTAGTGAATCCGGTTGAAGCGTGTAATTGAGGACTAATATTCCAACCAATTTTTATGGATGGGTTCCAAAGGAAAAGCATTAAATTTTCGCCATAGGAAAAACACCATACACCTTCAGATGTTGCAATTGGTGTAAGAGAGTAAACATTTAAATTAGAATCTACATGCCTGAATACTAAATTTTCATCTACAGCATAGACAAAACCTTCAATATCATGCTTATAGCTTAAATTAAAACAATAACTATTGTTGTCACGACAACCGTAATTACAAATGAAGTCGAAATTGTCTATGGAAAACTTCCATTGCTTTGACCATTAAAATTCAATTAGTTTACCTTTATTTATAAATTAATTTAATATTTTTAGCTTCTTTTGTATATAAATAAGTACCCATATAGGTAACTATATAACATGATTTTGAACAAGTCAATTACTTTGTTCAAAATTTGAATTGAAAACTCCATACTTTATCCATAATTTAATAGTTACATTAGACATAATTATGACAATTCAATTACCGTAGAAACATTATTTTACTACCCTCATCTATTATCAATTATATTGTTAACCATTAAACATATTATACAATTACATATAATAATCAATACTATTTTAAATATCATTAGTTACTAATCCCATACATCTAACTTCATCACTTACTATATTACCATTTATGACATATCACATTTTATTACTGTTAACAATTCAATATCTAGTTAAAACATTATTGACATCTTGACTCATTTCATCACTTACTATTTACCGATAAATACATTATTATACAATTCTATAAATACAAACTTTCCTCTTTACTAACCTATAAAAAATACCCTTCATTTCTAAACATTTTTTAAACACAAACTGTTCTTTTATATACACATTCAATAATCTAATCTTTCTTCTACTACTTTTGATCATATCAAATCTATTTAAACAAAATAGATTATCTATAGTTCATATACTTACCTTATTTGTTAACAAGCTAAGCTAAAATATTTCGTTAACATACTTAATAATGAAATTAATCTAAATATATGTATTAATTTTTTAGTATTTTGTATTATGAGATAGTTTCATTAAATATTGTCACTTATGTTAAAATTTTTTATTAATTTATAATTTTTTTGTTTTGTATCTTAATTTATTTGAGGATTTGATTTGTAAGTTAGTTATTTATTTATTTCAATTTTGGTTAAATCTTATATCGATAACCGTTCAAACATTGAAGCATACGAATTACATTAAAACATATGAATTACATTAGAAAAGGCATAAAAGTTTAAACAATGAAGCATACGAATTACATTCCAAATGAAAAACTACTTCAAACCAAATTTTCCCATGTCATTATAAACTTCGTAAAATAGTGCAGTTGAATTAAGTGTGTATTGTTCCGGATGCCTATACTTTCCAGTTGTGCCTCGAGTACCTTTATCTTTCCAAGCAAGTGCTTGTAGTTTGAGCACTCTGCATTTCTTGAAGGTCCCAAAGAATAGCTTTGAGGTGTTGCAGGTCCTTGAGAATTGCTTGGAGGTGTTGAAGGTCCTGCAGAATAAGTTGGAGTAGATGAAGCTCCATGAGAACTATTCAGCAGACGGACTCATTCCTCTTTCCATAAAGAAAATTCACATCCAAAATAATCTTCCCGAGGCTGTTAAAAGTAAAGAAATCAATTATTAACAACTAACTAGATTATTTGTATAATACACAAACAAAAAACATGTGATTGTTCACCTTGGATAGTGGACATACATAGTATAGTTTACCACGGGTTTTAGGTTTATATGATTATGGCAAAACTACATCTTTGGCTCCACAACAACACGCAAAAGCTTCATATGGCACCATCTTCATAATAATAGTATGATCTATTGGTGGTTGGGATGGTAAGAGTGTGTGTGATCTGTTGGTGGTTGTAAAAGGTAAGTATATGGGTATTTATAGGTGGTTTTCAACAAATACTTTTTGCTTTGGGGCTCACGATTTTTAAAAGTACATTACTGAAATTAAAATTACATTACTGAAATTAAAATTACATTACGGAAATTAAAATTACATTACTGAAATCAAAATAACAATACAAAATTTAATAAATAAAATACGAAAAGGTAAAACAGAAAGCATCCATACTTAAACATTAAACAGATAAAACAACCGACGCAAGTGCTTAGACATCAATACGAATTAGTGATTCTTGTATGGGCCAATGAAGAACGAACCGCCATTAGCTTCGATACCCACATTTTGGAATTGTTGAGACGGACAGTTGTACACTTGTAATGAGTGAACCATCTGTTGGCCACCGACAACTTCAACAATTGGATCTTCATCGTTAGTAAATCCAATTAATTTTGCCACGTTTGGGGAAGGAATGACGAATAGCACTCTCCAAGATGTTACAAAAGCACCTTCTACTTCTAACAACCATGCATAAATATATTGGTTCTCATATAAAATGAGGTTTCCTGAAATTACAAGAGAGTTTCCTAGCTTGGAAATAAAAAAATGGTTTTGGAAGTTGGTTTCTTAGGTCGTATGTCTAATACCTAAAATTAGTGGTTAATCAAATCAAATGAAACAAGCATATAAATTCTGTAAGAAGAACCATCATCATTAAAAAAACATTTTAGAGCCACCCTATAAAACACAATTACATACAACAGCTTGCCCCCATGATCGTTTTATTCTGATATCGACACGGGGCAAATGGTGATTCTCGAGAATCTTCCAAGTATCCAAGTTAAAAGTATAAATTAACACATACCATGGTCCTTCGCCATAAAACGGTATAGAAATATTTAAAAGTGTTGGGTCTAATGTGTCAGACTGGACACTGAAACCCCAAACAATTTTTCCTAATGTTGGCTGACCTGTTACGTAAGGTACAAGTTTGCCAAAAAAATTCTTATCGACGAGTTCCAAAGAATTTCCCCCATATAATCACGATACAAAAAACACCATACCCCTTCTAAAGAGGCAACTAGAGTCAAATTTCTTAGTAGAAGATTTGTATTTAGTGGGTATACATTTTGTCCATTCTAATAAACCAAAAAACCTCGTTAACTACTTTAATTCAAAGTAAAACAACACGTGCAACATTTGCAGATCTTAATCACAATGAAATGACTATCTATTAATAAACTTGCCATAGCTTGATCACACAAACTACGAAACTAGAGTAAACTCTAAATAAGAATTTTATTCATGATTTTGACTTGCATGTCAAAAGGTAGGTAGTCAGAAATTGTAAACAAGTTAGAAAGAATTTAATAGAAGAACTCAATGTTAATGTAAGAAGTGTATGATTAGAGTTACAAATTAGGTAATATATAGACGAACATCATTGAAAGTAAATGTCTTTTAGAAACATTGATTTGACTAGTCAATGACATATATATCATCACTTTATAATTTACATGATTTATGACATGATTCTGAATATTCTATTGCTATTTAGAGACATTAAGTTGACTAGTCAATGACATATATATCATCACTTTATAATTTACATGATTTATGACATGATTCTGAATATTCTATTACTATTTAGAGACATTGAGTTGACTAGTCAATGACATATATATCATCACTTTATAATTTACGTGATTTATGACATGATTCTGAATATTCTATTACTATTTAGAAACATTGAGTTGACTAGTCAATGACATATATATCATCACTTTATAATTTACGCGATTTATGACATGATTATGAATATTATGAATACTTTATAGTATGAAAATTCAATAACTATATATACCATGAAATGAAAACGGTCTTAACTAAATCTTTAAAAAAATGAAGTCAAATATAAGAAAATTCAAATGTATAATTCATTATAATGAAACGCAACGAGGTGCCATTATGTTAGAAGATTTGACGTTCTCAATGTTACATGAAATGATGATGAAGAAATTCAATTTGGAAGCAAATTATTGATTAAATTTATCGGTTAAGCTCGCGTCATTTGACTATACTTTTGATATCACAGACGACTCTGAGGTATGATTTTTTGTTGACTGTGCTTGTAGTTCCACATATCATTTAGCACATTTGTATGTTTCTCAACATAAACCAATAGACAAAACTACAAATTTAGGGTCAAACAATCAAAAAAACATGTTCTTTAATTTTTTTTGAAACGACAAATGTCAAAAACAACGGCCCATCTAATAAAGACATAAACTCATGTATATTTAATAAAAATAACACTAGTACGTCTTTTTTCAACAATGGTCTATCTTTGAATTTAAAACCTAGTGATTTTCAAATGAATGAATCTAGTTATAAAAATGAGCCCCATTTCACAAAGCCAGAATCCTTATTTTTTTTGGATCAAACGACGAAAACAAAGATGAACAAAATAATTGTGATGATGGTGTAGATGAAAACCCACAACCCATTGACCATAAATGGAGGAAGTTCATGTCCTTTAAGCCTGACATTCCAGAAACACCAGTTTACAAGTCAAAACCTATGATTTCAAAGCATTATAATAAAGAATAAGAAGTTAAACTAAACAATATTTTTGACAATAAGGAAGCTTTAGAGTTGGCTATTAGGTTAAAATCTTTAGATGATGGTTTCCAATTTTTAACAAATAAGTCAGCCCCGGAAAGGTATTAATTAAAAAGATATCATTTTAAAGAATGTAACTAGAAGCTTCGTGCTAGACTTTGGGATAATACAGATAAATATTACATTTTATTTTTGAATGATGTTCACACGTGTCTCAAAACTCAAACTTATCCTAACCATCGAAATGCAAACAAAAAAGTCATTGCTCACATTATCACTCCTACGTTACAAGATAGTAAGCGTGTTTTAAAAAGGAAAGATATACAGCAAGATATTTTGTTAGAATATAAAATAAATATACCTTACCAACAAGCATGGAGAGGAAAGGATTATGGGCTACAACAGATAAGGGGTTCACCGTATGATTCTTTTGAAATGCTACCATATTATTGTCACAACCTAGAAATAAAAAACCAAGGGACAATCACATGTATCAAAACAAACGAAGAGAACAAGGTGTTTTCGGATGTTTTCATTGCCATGGGTTCTTCTTCGGTAAGTCATACTCATCGTTTTGAATAATTAAACAATAGTACGTTACTATAGTATATTTTATATGTTTTATATCAGATTCGTACGTTCGTGAATCATCTACGCCTTTTGCTTATAATCGATGCGGCGCATTTAAAGGGTCAATACAAGGGTACTAATTTGTTAGCTGTAGGCATGGATGGAAACAACCAAATTGTGCCTATTGCTTTTGGTATATGCAAAGGGGAAACCGGTTCGTGTTGGTCATGGTGGATTTCCGTACTAGAAGAATGCATAAGTGATAAGCCCAATTTACTTTTGATATCTGATAGGCATCCATCTATAGCCTTGGTTGTACGCAATGAATTACCTTTAGCCTTTCATGGTGTATGTTGTCGTCATCTAATAATGAACATATCGTTGAAAAAGAAAAAAACAAAAGGTCTATACTATAAAATATGCAAGGTGTATACACCAAAAGAATTTACAAGCAATATGAACATACTCCAGGCTGTTCAGCCTGATGCATACCACAAGCTTTGTGATGTTGATCCTCAATGATGGTTAAGAGCTCATTGCCTAATAATTCATTACAATTATATGACATCGAATAGTGTGGAGTCTATTAATGCTTGTACTGTATTGAAAAGAAAGCTACCAATCACAATGCTAGCCGAGACGTATCATGCAATGGTGCAAGACTGGTTCTATAAACATCAAGAACTTGCAGGTATTTCTCTTTGAAAACATAAACTAAACTTCATTGTTTTTTTTCAATATGAACTAATAGAGTATTTTTTTTGTTTATGTATTCATGTAGCGAATATGAAGTATGAAATAACTAATTATGTAGCGGATAAAGTGCATTAAAGAAAACTGAAAAGCGCCGCATGGATTGTTTACGGGATTAATCACTATCAATACCAAGTTTCGGACGGTCGATATAATCGTGAAGTAAACTTAATGAGCGGCTCATGTGAATGTCGCAAATGGCAGCTTTCTGGGATACCTTGTGGTCACGTTATAACTGTAACAAGGTTTTTGGGTTTAACGGATTGAGTGCAATTTGTAGCAGATTGGTTTAAAAAGGACAAATATCAAGGCACTTACGCGGAATCAATTCATTTTGTTGGAAATATGCAAGAATGGGAATTTCCGAGACATATAAATCCTACTATTCCTCCTCGAATGGACAACCCACAACTCGGTCGTCCAAAAAATACAAACCATATACCATCTCAGGGTGAGGAGCCAAGAGTTATACATTGTAGCAGATGCAACCAAGCGGGCCACATACATGATCAGTGCAAAAAATCATTTGTCCCTGAGCCGCCTATAAACATACGTAGTTGAGATGATCAACAATTTCCAAGAAATGAGCTACAATCTTTCTACAACCCAAATCAACCGTATGACTACCAATGTTGCAAAAATCGGCCTAGGCGGGGATTAACCGCCTCCCCTAATCGTCCTTATTAATCGTTTTGGTAAAAAATCGGTCAACATATCAATTAATCAGATAAAAATTGGCCAAATCAGGCATAAAAAGGCCGAATCGAACAAAAATCGGCTAAATCGGCAACTCGGTTACAGATGGAAATCGGCCATATCGGGGATTAATCGGCCAAATCGGACAAAATCGGCTAAATCAGGAAAATTAGGCATATATATTCAAATTTTTTGTAATTTTATATATAAAAGTCCAATCCGATTAATCCCCGATTAATCCCCGCCTAACCGATTAATTGCTAGGCGATACCTGGCCGCCTAGCTAGCGCCTAGCGATTTTTGCAACCTTGATGACCACACTTTCTAGAGTTATAAGCAATACCCATCACAACCATACGATGAAACCACATACCCAGAGCATCCATACGAGCAACATCACACACACACACATCTCAAACCATACGATGGACATCACACACAATCGTCTCAAATGTATGAAGAATACGATTTCCAACAATACGCCTCTCAACATCTAGATGATCTAAACAATAATGGTTCAAATAGTTGGTTTAACTCATTTGGTTTTTAACCATTTGTATGTTTTTATGTATTTTGTTGTTTTGTTGTTAATTTGTAATATATGCTATGAATGTTTTAATATATTTCATTT
>BQNB010133139.1:0-18515 GCA_026074375.1 Tanacetum coccineum
AGTTTGTGATGGTTAAGCATTTGTAAGTGTAGTTAGAGGACATATTATTTTTTCACATATTGGATTTTGCTGCTTGAGTGTATAAGTTTATCATTTGTACTGGATGCTAATATCATTACATTTTTTGTTACAGTTTAAAGAGCTTGCCACTCAAAGTGTTCTTTGGTCATGTGGTTAGTGGATCCATAAGTAGAGCACTTAGGCTTTGAGTAGCAATCATCAGAGAGATGATTCCTAAACCCACAGTGCTTACAGGGTCCAAACCAGGTCTTTTGCTTGGAAGCTTTAGAACTACTTGGCTGGGTGCTTGATGGAGGGGTGCCTGAAGGGATCTCAATTTGCCTTTTGAGACCCTTTACCTCTTCCATAAAAGTGAGAAGAAGTTGCTCAGTGGATAAGTCAGTCTTTTTATCAGAGCAAGGTTTAAGACCAGCAGGAGATTTCTCTGTCTTTTTCTTAATGACATATGTAGGTGACACTTTAACAGATGGTTTAGTCTTCTTGGGGTCGAGAGTGTCAACTGTAAGGTCAGCCATGTTAAGGTTCAAGTCAGACAAAGAAATAAGACTCTCTGAAGTGCCATAGGGTGTTGCTCCTATTAGCTTGGGAAGATGTAGAAGAGGTTCCTGAGAGTCACATTCAGACTCTGAATCAGATTTATTCTCAGGTGCAAGCATAGATGAGGATTCATCAGCTTTAGTGAAAACAACCTCTTTGAAGGAGATTTTCTCTTTCCTTCTACCTTTCCTACCCAAAGATTTGACAATATTTCCAAGTACTTGCTTAGAGAGCAGTTGGTCTAGGGTGACTTTACTGTAGGTCTATTTCTCAATGACCCTTTTTAGGTTAATGATCTCATCTTTTAGAGATTCATTCTCTAGATTTACCCCAATGACTTCATTTTGAAGAGAGCAATTAACGGACATAGTGTTTTTAATGTTAGACAGTTCTGACTTATGTAAGGATATTTCTTGTTTAAGTAGATTAAATTTACTAACTAAGTTTTTCCTTTGATCCTCCACATTGTGAAGGTCAACATGAGTATAGTCTAAAACATGTTTCCTTTCATCACCATCAGTCATAGATAAAACTCTATGTACCTTTTTCAGGGTAATGTCAACCCATTGGCCTGATCTTGCATCAGCCTTTCCAACTGAGGGCTCATCCTATGCAATTTCCATAAATGCCCTAATCTTGGTTCTCCTTTCATGATCCGAGGAGACAGATTCATCATCTCAATCAAATGACTCAGCTAACAACCCATTTTCACTCTTTTCTTTATCCTTTTTTCCCTTTTCACTCTTTCCCTTGGTAATATCATCAATCCTCTTGGTTAGGACAACTATTTTATCTTTGAGTCCCTTGTACTTTCCCTTGTAATCTTTTAGATGATTACCAGAGTTCTGAGAAGATTGGTTAAAGGATGGTGTATATGGTTTGGATTTGTTGAAAGAATTTTTTGAGGATGGATAAGATGGTGTGAAAGTTTTATGTGAGGGACAGTCTTTTTGAAAATGACCAGGTTTCCCACAAGCAAAACATGTTTCTTTGGTTTTGTCCAAGGGTTTCCTAGCTGACCTAACCCTGCCAGACCTCTTATAAAACCTCTTCTGATTTGCTAGTAGAGCTCTTTCATGATACTCATCATTTAGATCAGCCGTGAATTTGTTCCTGGTCCTCTGATCTTCTTCAACATCTGAGTCACTATCCTAAAATTGATGGTTAGAAATCAAGGCTTTTGAGCTTGAGGCCTGAATGGTAAATCTTTGTGTCTCTGACTCATAGATTTGATCAATCAGACGCTCCTCATAATTGTACTTGCCATACAGAGTGGCCAAGCTATCATTTTTGATAGAATTATTTGCCATCTGAGTTTGATTCATGCCCAGCTATTTTCTTGGCAGACTATTAAGAAACGTGGCATTGACTTCTGCTTGAGGAATGGTAACACCATTATTTTCAAGGTCATTTAACAAGCATTTTAACCTTGTGAAAGTTCCATTTACTTTTTCATCTTCAAGTGATTTAAAAGCATTGAACTTAAGTCTCAAGGCTGTAATCTTGGTATCTCTTGTGTCAGATGGTCCCTCATGAGCTAAAATGAGATCATTCCACATCTCTTTTGCAGTTTTGCACTTGATGACAGATTTCATAACATCATTTGGTATACAAGATATAATGATACTTTTTAATCGTTTATCTTGATTAGCAAGACGACTATCAGCATTTGACAATTGATTTTGACGTTTAGGCAAAAGATTTTCAGAAGTAGACAAACTTGACATGGGTACAAATGGTCTATCTTCTAGAGTTTTCAGAAGGTAAGGTTCAAGTCCGTCAAGGAATACTAACAACCTAACTTTCCAACTCGTGAAATCCTCTTTGTCAAAAGCAGGAACATTTATGACATGGGACACTCCTCTTGAATCAAGAAGTTGAGGGAGGTTCTCATCAACAACACTTTGAGACACATTTGTTATGTTCGTAGTGTTGATAGGGTTAGTAGTTGCAGGCATCATGTCAACCCTATTAGCATTAGGGCTACCCGGATTACCAGAACTTGCACCAAAAGGTAGTGGGATACGTGGTATGGTTCCAGACATAATTGGATCTTCATTTGTTTAAAACAAAGAACAGTTTCTAAAAGGTTATATAAATCGACACTGCTCTGATACCAATTGAAAGTCCCAATTAACACGTCTATATGGAATATAACACTTATCTAATGTAAATAACACAAGTAATAACTTTTCAATCGTGTAATGCTATTATTAATTAAGAATCAAAGTATTACAATGTGCTATGGACCGCACAAGTTTAATAACAATGTATGATTACCCTTTGAACAAGTAAACTTGATAGAGTATCAAGTTTACAAGCGAACTTGTATAGCTAGCTGATAGGATCAAAGGTCTACTATGTAAGTTCGACAAAGGAGTAAATGCCTATTATAATAGCAACAATAAAAGCGATGGCATTTACTCCTTACAACATTCTCTATTTATACTAATACGAGGTTGCGTCCTTAGTGGGGGTAGTTGTAACGTGTCAAGATTATAGTGGAGGACGTACGAGGCATTTAATGCACGTCCAATCTTGGAAACTACCCGCTCATACTTTAGTGAACAGTTTTGTCAACTGTTCACTACTTTTACCAACTTCGTACTTGGTACAGACAACGCACATCACCTTTTGTCGCGCCTTTAGGAGATATTGAGTTTCTCGCCTAATCATCAGAGAACACTTTAAGCTCAACTTGTTCTTCTTAAAAGGGTAATAGGATAGTCGGAGTATTGCCACCTCTGACTCACCTTAGAACCTCAACGTATTCCTTCTACATACCAGCTGATATCCATCCCAGCTGACGAGTATGTCTTCAAGTAATCTTCGACTTCCTTAACGGTGTCTTTCACTCGAATACATCTGATGTTGCCCTCTGAGGCTTTGCACTCAGAGAGTCCTTTCATTACTTCTGAGTCCACCACTTAGAGGTTCTTTCATTACCTCGGAGTCCACCATTCAAAGGTTCTTTCATTACCTTTGAGTCCACCACTCAGAGGTTCTTCAATACTTAGCCTAATTTCTGTTTAAATCTAGGAGCTGATTACTAGGCACTGAATCGGCCTAACAGTTTCACATGCAGATGATTCAATTAATCTTAATGTTGATGAATACACAATACCTAGTGACCCTATCATTCAGTCTAAGGACATCAATACCAAGTCAACATTCTATGCTAGAGCTTCGAGTGCAAGTGCAAAGGACCAACCAAAAGTTAATTCCAACTTTCGTGCCTTGGTGGCTGATCCAGTATTTGATGGTGTTAACGTCTCTATTCCTCATAAAGTTGTCAAAAAGGTTAGTATTCGCTTTGAACACACTATATATGGCTACTTTATTGGAAAGAGAATGGCGTTTCTGGTGGTTGAATACTATGCTAGGAACAGCTGGACGAAACATAGGCTGAAAAGGATTATGATGAATTCCAAAGGCTTCTTTTTCTTTAAATTTGATTCCCGGTCTGGTTTAGAGGCTATTCTGGAGGGTGGTCCTTGGTTGATTCATAAATCTCCAATCATTCTCAAGAAATGGTCGATGGATACTAGATTGCTCAAAGAAGAATTCACTCGCATTCCGATATGGGTTAAATTGCATGATGTACCTATTCAAGTTTTTAAAGAGGATGGTATTAGTCTAATTGCTACGTTCATTGGTAAACTTGTTATGCTTGATTCGTACACAAGCTCTATGTGTAATGAATCATGAGGTATGAGTAGTTTTGCTCAATGCTTAATTAAGGTAAATTCAGAGGCTGATCTCGTGGATGTTATTACTATTGGTATTCCATTTCTTTCTGAATACGGTTTCACCAAAGAAACCATCCGTGTTGAGTATGAATGGAGGCCACCCAGATGTGATATATGTAAGATTTTTGGTCATGTTCATGACTATTGCCCTAAAAAGGTGTGACTCCTCCTACTGTTACTACTTCTAATGTTGTTACTCTTACTGTTGGGAAGACTAATGATGGTTTCTAAATGGTGGGTAAAAAGAAGAAAAGGAAAGGTAAGTCCAAGTATACTAATGGTGGTCAATTTACTGGTCCTTCGGTTAAACAAAATGTTAGATATGAGCCAAAGGCTACTACTACTGCACCAAATAAGGGAGCTACTTATGTGGGTAATACATCTAAATCGTCATATATGTTGAAGACGACTGATAATTCGTCTAAGAAAGATAATCTCTCTATGTCTAATTATTTTTCTGCCTTATATGATGTAGAAGAAGATGATGAAGAAGATGTTGAAAATGTGCATGATGAATCGGCTAACTTAATTCAAAACACAAAAGCTGGTGGAAGTTCATCTTTCACGGCTGCTGCTGGTTAGCTTGTTCAGTTGTGTCATGTGTTATAGTTGCATTTAGTTGTCTCTAGAGTTGTAAGAGTTTATGGCATGTCATAAGCTCTAGTTTTAAGGTATCAAGTTCAGACAAATTTAAAAGTACGTAGCTATTGAATTGCTTTTACCCAAAGCTAAACTGCAATTGTTATGTCATACAATATATGCATATTTTTTATATGTACTTTTATGCTACGCGTACTAAAAAAAAAACTTGTTTAATACATGAACTTTTAGATTTGTGCGAATATGATACATGAAAACTTGTTTCACAGGCAAAAGTTACCAAGTTATATGTGACCCACCTTTGCTGAGGTGGCTATTTATGTGACATTATTTATGTTTAAGTCATACAATAGACACGTAGTTTCACAAATGTCTTGGTATGATACATGTACTAACAGAACTAATCGTTTGTTAGCTCTTCATACCTTCATCCTACTCCATTTTCATAACCTCCATAAACTAGCATTATCATCATCATTACCATTGTCTTTGCCATCACCACCACCCCATAACCCATAGCCCTATAACCATTTTCGAAAGTGTGGGTGATGGCAAAGTTTTCAAGATCAGAATCCTATTGCAAGATCGAGATCGTAAGGTCGGATCGGGATCGTAAGATCCTACTATAATGTCATTTTCTTAATATTCTTTGTAATATTATACAAATCTACAAATGATTATATATCATAAACACAAAATTATATTAATGTTTCATAGGAATGTTGTCGTAAGTTATAATTATGAAATGTTTAAAAAGATTAACTTGTTGTTTTTTAATATCTAGGAAATACAACCCATAAGTTCGTAGTTTTTTAGTTTGTGGTTCGAGAAAAGTAAGATCGGATCGAAGTAGATTTTAAGATCCTATGGTCAAGATCGGGATCCTATAAGATCCTGAGCATGGCAAGATCCTTACGTAGGAATATGGATGTTTTGATTTTGCTTTATAATATGATTGTCTTGAAAAATAACTCCTCACCCTCGCTCTCATCGATCCACTAAAGATCAGAGGATCGAGGGGTAGACGATATTAAAACAATTATGGGTGATGGTGTCTAAGCGTGTAGGGTGGTGGCACTAGTGTGGTGTGTTGGCGGAGGTATAGAGTGCGTGGGGGGTTGGTAGTGTTGTGGTCATGGGTTGGTGGCGGTGATGAAGGTTGAGAAACATGCATGTGGATGAGTGGATAAAGGTAAAGTTGTGGGTTTAGAATTAAGTTTTAGTGATGTAGGCCCAAGAAAGATAAGAAAAATAGTGAGATTTTTTTAGTTTTTGTTTATTTAACGAGTAGCATGTAAAAAAAGAGCATATTGGAACAAAATAAAAATTTCAGGTATCAAGCGAGTAGTTTTTTATAATTACATGTACTATATCAACACATTTAAAAAACTATACGAGTTAAACCCAAACTAATGATTCTATAAATTAGTGACATGCCAAAACACTTTATAAATACATCTATCAAAACTTGATCGAAACTATTTTTTCTTCACATTCACACCGTTTTACTAAAGTAACGTACGACTATATATTGTTCTTCTTTAGGTTTCTAGGGTTTAAGGTTTGCGTTCTTTTTAACTTGCTTCAAGATTTCGTGTTTTTGTTTCATGGATCGTAAGAAAACCGGCAAACTTTGCGTCAAATATACCCTCATTGCTATCACGCTCGTTGTTGTGTTGGCTATCGGCGTATTCCTTGGATTCTGTGCTGGCCCACTACTGATTGTACTCGTAGACAAATCAATAACCAAACACCATACAGGAGCACCCAGTACGGGTGCATTACCACCTGCAGCAGCACCATGGGCCTATGGCACAACGTCACCGTCGTACCAGCATCGGAAGTTTTTAAATGTTTTGCCTAATAGTTATTATCATTAATTTGTTCTTCCTGATGTTTATTTTTAACATCAACGATGTTTATGTTTTTAGAATTGTTGCGTTCTGCAGATGATGTGATTTTTTTTCACGGTATCGAATTGAATTGTTTATGTTTTTATGTCAATGTTTGAATTTGTTAGTGTGATGATCTGATATCGAGTGTTAAAGATGATGTTCGATAATTTTTGCATATTTTGTGTTTGTTTTTATACGTTCATTATTTCGGTCCGTTTATCTTCGTTTAACACCTTAATGAATGAACATGAACAATCTTATTTTCTTAACTAACAAACATGAACACAAAATTTCGTCCGTTTAAGCGTTCGTATACGTTCATTTGTCCGGCTAAACTTAAACGAAACAAAGACAAACAAGCCTATGTTTCGTTGTTCGTCCGCCCCGTATATGGTCGCTGCTTTGTGTTGAAATAAGCAACTTATCTTAGGCACATGTAAAGGTCTGAAAGTATCATAGCGTGTAAAGCTTATATATCGAGACGCGGGTCTGAATGTATTTATAGATAGGAAAACAAAATCTTATTTCTTTCTAACAAATTTCTATGAACAGATGTTTATGCTCTTAAAAGAAAAAAAATCAAGTCACAAAGTTAGCTTGTGACATCAAAAACATGGAAATAAATTCTCATTACGTCTTTACTGTTTATGGCTTAACCATATGCACAAACGCTCAAGCTCCTTTACATATCTTGGTTGATTTTACCATCATGCTTCGTATCAGCTTCCTCAAAGGTCTATAAACAAGTTACCAACTATCACTCGGGTTTCCAATAATTATGATAAAACCACATTTTACTTGTGAGCTATAACATGATTTCCAAATCTATAAAAGAGAAAAAAAAAAGTTAGTACCTTGTCCTTGATACTTTCTATAACATCGTCTAAAAGATTCATCCCTGATTCAGCAAGTGTAGCTACCACCATTTGCTTAACCCCTATGCGTTTTTTCGAGTTTTTCGTTTCCCTTAACGATTAAATTTAATACACCAACTTCAATCACTCATCAAGCCCCTTGACTTTTTATGCCGTTCTCCAAAGTGTTTTTTGGCAACTTAGAAAAATGTAGTCAAGAGCTTATGGTTTTTTTTTGATGAAATGGTGAACTGATAAAGGTAGATGTACTGTCTGTTTTTTTTTGGGTGTTTGGGATAAATGCATGAGATGTAAATTTGAGGTGTCAGAGATGTTTTCTCTGATATTGTATTGCATTGTCTAGTTCTGTATTCAATTGTCTTTGTATTAAGGTTTTGTAGGCCTGTCTACAATTCTCTTGTAATTTGTATCATCATTATTGATATATAAAAGTTCACCTTTCATCAAAAAAAAAAAAAAATTTGACACAAAAAAGTAACAGGGCTAAACCACCCAAAATTTGAAAGTTACAGGATTCTACAAGTATTATAACCCGTAAAGTTATGAGCAAAGATATAATAACATGGTAGATAATTGCATTACAAATCATGAGCCCTGCGATTGTTTAGTTAATTCAATATCACATAAGGAATGTAGGGAATTGCATGAATGCTATTGATCCCTTCTAAGCACTGAGAAATGGCACTTGTTGCAAATTCCAAAACGCTTCATTCTTATTCTCTGTAAACAACGTTTATTAGACAAGTTAGGATCCTCCCATATGAACATAAAGCAAGGATAAAAGGTTTATGAAATATAGGAATAACCTTTTGACCATTTCCTGTTGCTGCTGATCTCGACGTCCAACTATTTCTTTTAATAGTACACAAGCCAAATAAGAATCATTTAATGTCAATTACGCGACTGAATGCTATTCAGTGAATAGTACTAATTTTCGAAATTCTTTGGATTTGCAGAAAACTCAAAGTATATGTCACTTTCAATGTCTCTGTCAATCCAGGAAAAACCAGAAGAACATGCCTTGCAGCCAAAAAGTTGATTTCACCATTGGTGATCTAGTTCAATACAAACTTGATACATTATACAACCATTCAAGAATTCGAAAATTGGATAGCTTTAAAAAGTTTGTTCAGCTAACATACATAAAATTGTACCAAATAAATAAAAGTGAACGACACAACATCTTTGAAACTTGTGTCTCAATTGGACTGACTATGAATATATATAGTAGCAAAGAACTAGAATCTAGCGAACTAAAAGATTGCAAATAGATATATTGCCAATAAAACACAGTGTTCCACTGATAAATCTGCTATATTATATTTCTGTTTACATGGAAACAAAAAGAACAATAATCAATGTTAAAATAAAATCATGATGCTGATGGCTACTTCATATATCGATTGGGTGACACAAATGTTTCAATGTATCTAACTTCTTCATCGACTAGATAAATAATATTAGTATTTTCATCCATTCTAACTTTCGCATACTCAAAGTCGTCATAGATGTTGCCCTTTTCTTTTTCTTTGCCTTTGTTTGTGATGCGCATCTTCTTTTTGAGATCTACTTTATAAATTCCATCATTGTAAGAAGACAAACAATTGTTCAGCATCATGAGCCAGTTTCCGTTCTTCATTAAGTGGAATGGACGCAGAGAGCTAATAGTATGATCATAACCATGTGGCCTTAGTTGACAAGTTAACACTTCTTTCATATTATCATTTTCAATCCAAACATCACAACTTAATCAGGTCGTCCTTTCGATACCATTCTCACAACTTTATTATTAATGTCTTTTGACACAACATGAATGCAATCACTTTTAACCATAATAGTGTCATAATAATTAGTACTATAGGCATTGGGATTAGCATCCACATTCGGAGTTTCTATCTTTGAGAACCGTTCAGTTTTTGTGTCAAACCTTATTATTGAATCTAAGCGTCCAGATGAGTTTGCTTTCAAAAAGTAGAGATTTTCATTCAAATAAGTACCTCGACTCGGACTTCCAGGATGAAGTGTATGTTGAAAGACGTCTACTTTTCTCCATGAGTCTGATTTCAACGAGTATATGTAGACATTATGGTCAAAATAATCTACAAATAGAAGCTTGTAGTCATCTTCACAACAGCTGTAATACAATCCGAAAATTGATCGGTAATACCAAATATACCCATTCATTAAAGCAGTAGATTTGGACAACCTCTTATACTCATTCGTCAAAGGATTCCATAAGATTAGATGGGAGTATACATAAACATACGTCTCTTGTATGCCTAGACATACCAACCCATGAAAAGACGCTAGTATATAAATTATATGAGGAGTGATACCTTCAAATGGTGGTAAAGGGCGGCGTGTGGGAGTTGAATCCTTATCACTCGGTGGCGCTTCACAGTCAATGGTGGTAAACTCTATTGACGTTTTTGTTTTTGATAAGACCAGAAGTTTTAGGTTGTTTTCATGGTCGTCGCGATGATTATGCTTGTTTTTAAACGTATCCGACGTAAGGAACGAGTGCCATTCTTTTGAAACACACCTGAAACGACAGCCAGATTTGGCTGGAATTCTTGGTAGTATGTGGTCAAATATGACGTCTTGTGGAACATGAACAAACCTCCTTGTCGATCTCTTTGGTTTAGTTTTCATTGTGGTCTCGATGAAGGACAAGGTTTAGAAAAGAACAATCTTTTACTTGGTAAAGGAAAACGTCAAGTGGGTTATTCGTATTTCAAAAAAATCAAATCATACAGTAATATTTTTTGACAATTATTATTTTTTTAAAATATTTATTAGAAAAAAACACTAAATATTTTCTAATTTGACATAAATTTTATAATTTTCGTTTTCATATAAGTGAAATAAACAAAATCTAAAAATACACATGTCCTTCATAGTTATTTAATAATAGTTTGGGATGATAATGTAAAATTAAAAAGGTAAAAAGCGGAAAAAACCCCCAAAAAAACCCCCCCCCCCCCCCAAAACACAACAACACCCCCCCCCCCCCCCCCCCCCCCCCCCCCCCCCCCCCCCCCCCCCCCCCCCCCCCCCCCCCCCCACCCCCCCCCCCCCCACAAAAAAAAAAAAACCCGGAAAATTCCATCTTTCCCATCATTCTCTTACTTCGATAAAAACAACGAGCATGAGATCCAAATTCATCTTCACAAACCCTAACGGATCATTCACTCGCCGCCGGCCTTTACAAGCCGACCATCATCAGGTCATATATAATTTAATTCAAGTGTTTTGTGTTTTCATTGATCACATGAATTATACTTATGTTTTTGTCTAGAATTATGATACACGATATCTGCCATGATTTTTAGCTGAATTATAATATGTTTTTGTCAATGTTATTTATTGCTTTGCTATGTTTACTTAAATTCTTCAGATCCAGTTTGATTAGAGTATTGTTGTAGTGATCTTGATTATCAAAACGTTTAATTTTTAATGTATGACTTTAAGTTTTGATTACATATGCTTTAATCATAATTCTTTCGATTGGGATTTTGTTTTGTTAGGTTGTTTGAATAGCGATTGTTGCTTCATCGTTGTGATTAATTTGTTTGAGCACGTATTAATAATAATAGGAGTAATATTAAATTGTTTCCATTGCTTGATTAGTACAAATTTTTGGATAATCCAGGAAAAATAACTACCTTTTAAATATTTTTACGGACAATATATGAGAATTTTAGTCCAATGAATTTTATTGATCACTATGTTAGTTTACGGAATCATGTCTCTATACTCCCTCTTAGTTATTACCAGTGGATTCTAACATCTAGCTCTATTTTAGTTTGCAGGGTACTTCATTCTTATGGCATTAAAATGAGAATTTTGGACCTCTATTGCAACTATAATACGTTTATGTTTGAATGTGAAAGTGTTTGAAGTTCATTTGAATTCCTCAAATTGGTAGGTTTCCCCTTATAAAGAGAGATGTTTTCAAAAATTTGTGATGGTTTCGATAGGTGAGGATGAAGTTTATTGTCATTAATTGCTAATATCATTTATATTTTAATTTTAATACCATAAGCATTAGAACTTAATCATGTTAAAATTCAAGTATCTAGCTAAAACAAATTCATGCTTTTTGCTTTGGACATTATTATCTTTAGCATGCCTAACATGTATGACCTTAATTTATTATTCTGTATAATTAACAGATATTTTGCTATACTATTTTGATGTATAAGAAAATGTCATAATTTGAAATGAAATCGTTAATAACAGCACATAGATAATAAAAGGGTGAATGTATATATGCTTTGGTTCAGAATCAAGAAATTCTCTATTTTAAAACTTAAATAGAGTCAATCAAGACCTAAATAGAAATGGTCCTTTTTTCCTATGTTAATATTTGTATTTAGTAGTGGCAATTAGGAACAACGTTTGAGCAAGTTTGTGTTGGTTGAGTTAGTTCAAGATAAAGTAGTATTCTTCATGACCTAGAATGAATTCAAAGTAACTTTTTGAGTAAGTTTGTGATGGTTAAGCATTTGTAAGTGTAGTTAGAGGACATATTATTTTTTCACATATTGGATTTTGCTGCTTGAGTGTATAAGTTTATCATTTGTACTGGATGCTAATATCATTACATTTTTTGTTACAGTTTAAAGAGCTTGCCACTCAAAGTGTTCTTTGGTCATGTGGTTAGTGGATCCATAAGTAGAGCACTTAGGCTTCTTGAGTAGCATCATCAGAGAGATGATTCCTAAAACCACAGTGCTTTACAGGTCCAACCAGGTCTTTTGCTGGAAGCTTTAGAACTACTTGGCTGGGTGCTTGATGGAGGGGTGCCTGAAGGGATCTCAATTTGCCTTTTGAGACCCTTTACCTCTTCCATAAAAGTGAGAAGAAGTTGCTCAGTGGATAAGTCAGTCTTTTTATCAGAGCAAGGTTTAAGACCAGCAGGAGATTTCTCTGTCTTTTTCTTAATGACATATTTATTAGACATTTAACATAATTAATGTCATCTTTTTACTAGATTTACAACTATAAAGTTCTCCAATTTAAGGTTCATGGTCAGACAAAAGACATAATGACTCTATTGAATCTACATATGTTTCTAAAAATTCTTCTATGACCTTCTTGCCTATTTGACATCTTTAGCATATACAGGGTACTGCATGCTCTCACATTATCATGTCACTGATGAATCGAGATGTATGTCTCTAGAGATCCAGCCATAATGAGGAATCCTCATCGCTTTGTAGTTGTGACATTAACAACCTCTCTTGGATGCGAGAGTTCTACTTACCTCTTTCTCCTTGTCATCACTAACCTTTTCCATACCGCAAGATTTGACAATATTTCCAACGTCTCTTTGCTCAGAGAGCAGTTGGTGCTAGGGGGGACATTTTACTGTCGGTCCTCATTTCTCAATAGATCCACAGTTTTTAAGGTAAAGACTGCTCAACGTTTTAAGTTATTTCATTGTCTCTAGATTTACTACTCCCTCAATGACTCTTACCGTTTGTATAGAAGAGCACTCTCGCGCACATTTAACTGAAACAATGGTGTGTTGTGTAATAGTTATGATCAGTTTCATTGTCCAACCATATGAGCCCCCCAGCCCACCCCTCCCCCCCCGCCCCCGCCCCCCCCCCCCCCACCCCCCCGCCCCAAATGTGTTAAGGTGTTTTTGTCTTGTGCTGAAGTGATGGTATCTCTTTGTACACAGTGGAACTAAGTTTTTCCTTTGATCCTTCCACATTGTTGAAGGTCTAACAGTTGTGTATAGTGTGATATAACATGTTAGTCCTTTCAATCTGTTCAGTCATAGATTGTAGAAGAACTCAATTGTCATGTTTTTTTCGAGGTTAAGTCAACCCATTGGCATGATCTTGCCATGTCAAGCTGTTCAAAGTGATGGGCCATCGTATGCAATTTCCCTCGGCTGTATCGGCGACACGCTTGCACTTGGTTCTCCTTTGCATGAATGTCCGAGCGAGGAGACGAGGTTGATGCTAAGTGTCTCAATACAAATGGACTCAGCTAAAACAACCCATTTTCACTCTTGTTTCTTTAGATCCTTTTCTTCCCGATTTCACGCTTTTCCCTGATAATATCATCAATGCTCTTGGTTAGGTCAACTATTTTATTTTGAGTCTTTGTACTTTCCCTTGTTATCTTTTTGACCAGGATGATTACAGAGTTCTGAAGAAGATTGGTTTAAAGGATGGTGTTATTATGAGTTTGGTGAGTTTGTTGCTAAAGATATTTTGTTTGAGATGGAGACCATGTGTGAGTAAGTATGTGGTAGACGTGCTAAAGTTGTTACAGGATGGAGGATGAACAGTCGTTTGTTTGTGAACAGAATGTGACCAGACTTGTGCCGTGTCATAGTGTCTCAAAGTCATGTTCTTGTAGAGGTTGCGCGCTCTACAAGGCTGATTTATCCTAGTCTTGATAACCTAACCCTGATCACTCAGGTAGCCTTAGGGGCTGTTTAGAAGGACGCTTGCTGTTTGCATCGCTCTATATTGCTAGAGAGAGATGAGCTCTGTTTCATGTCAATTCATGAGATTATAAAAACCCTCTAATGTACCCCACACTCTATTAAACCTTAAACCCCCAACACAACCCACATAAAATAAACTCCACTACCACCAATTACATCATCCCCACACAAACTCCCCCCCCCCCCCCCACCACCCCCCCCCCCCCCCCCCCCCCCACCCCCCCCCCCCCCCCCCCCCCCCCCCCCCCCCCCCCCCCATAATAATCATTTAGATCAGCGTTGATTTGTTCTCTGGTCCTTCTGATCCTTCTTTCAACATCTGGTGTCTATCCCTAAATTGATGGTTAGAAATCAAGGCTTTTGAGCTTGAGGCCTGAATGGTAAATCTTTGTGTCTCTGACTCATAGATTTGATCAATCAGACCCTCCTCATAATTGTACTTGCCATACAGAGTGGCCAAGCTATCATTTTTGATAGAATTATTTGCCATCTGAGTTTGATTTCTTGCCCAGGGGGGGGGGGGCCTTAAAATTTTCTGGCAGACTATTAAGAATCGTGGCATTGACTTTCTGCTAGTAGGAATGGGAAACACCATTTTTTCAAGTCATTAGTAACAAGCATTTTTACCTTGTGCATAGTTACATTTTCTTTTCATCTTCAAGTGATTTAAAGCATGTGACTTAAGTCTCAAGGCTGTTAATCTTGGTATTCTTTGTGTCAGTTGGTCCCTCATGAGCTAAAATGAGATCTTTCCACACTTCTCTTTTGCAGTTTTGCCTTGATGACAAGATTCATAACTTCCATTGGTATAAGATTAAATGCTTTCTTTTAATCGTTTATCTTGATTAGCAAGACGACTCTCAGCATTTGACCATTGATTTTGATGTTTAGGCAAAAGATTTTCAGAAGTAGACAAACTTGACATGGGTACAAATGGTCCATCTTCTAGAGTTTTCAGAAGGTAAAGTTCAAGTCCGTCAAGGAATACTAAGAACCTAACTTTCGAACTCGTGAAATCCTCTTTGTCAAAAGCAGGAACATTTGTGACATGAGACACTCCTCTTGAATCAAGAAGTTGAGGGAGGTTCTCATCAACAACACTTTGAGACACATTTGTTATGTTCGTAGTGTTGATAGGGTTAGTAGTTGCAGGCATCATGTCAACCCTATTAACATTAGGGCTACCCGGATTACCAGAACTTGCACCAAAAGGTAGTGGGATACGTGGTATGGTTCCAGACATAATTGGATCTTGATTTGTTTAAAACAAAGAACAGTTTCTAAAAGGTTATATAAATCGACACTGCTCTGATACCAATTAAAAGTCCCAATTAACACGTCTATATGGAATATAACACTTATCTAATGTAAATAACACAAGTAATAACTTTTCAATCGTGTAATGCTTTTATTAATTAAGAATCAAAGTATTACAATGTGCTATGGACCGCACAGGTTTAATGACAATGTATGATTACCCTTTGAACAAGTAAACTTGATAAAGTATCAAGTTTACAAGCGAACTTGTATAGCCAGCTGATAGGATCAAAGGTCTACTATGTAAGTTCGACAAATGAGTAAATGCCTATTATAACAGCAACAATAAAAGCGATGACATATACTCCTTACAACATTATCTATTTATACTAATACGAGGTTGCGTCCTTAGTGGGGGTAGTTGCAACGTGTCAAGATTATAGTGGAGGACGTACGAGGCATTTAATGCACGTCCAATCTTAGAAACTACCCGCTCATACTTTAGTGAACAGTTTTGTCAACTGTTCACTACTTTTACCAACTTCGTACTTGGTACAGACAACGCACATCACCTTTTGTCGCGCCTTTAGGAGATATTGAGTTTCTCGCCTAATCATCAGAGAACACTTTAAGCTCAACTTGTTCTTCTTAAAAGGGTAATAGGATAGTCGGAGTATTGCCACCTCTGACTCACCTTAGAACCTCAACATATTCCTTCTACATACCAGCTGATATCCATCCCAGCTGACGAGTATGTCTTCAAGTAATCTTCGACTTCCTTGATGATGTCTTTGACTCGAATACATCTGATGTTGCTCTCTGAGGCTTTGCACTCAGAGAGTCCTTTCATTACTTCTGAGTCCACCACTTAGAGGTTCTTTCATTACCTCGGAGTCCACCATTCAAAGGTTCTTTCATTACCTTTGAGTCCACCACTCAGAGGTTCTTCAATACTTAGCCTAATTTCTGTTTAAATCTAGGAGCTGATTACTAGGCACTGAATCGGCCTAACAGTTTCACATGCCGAGGATTTCTTTTAATCTTAATGTGATGAATTCACAAAGTACCTTGTGACCTATCTTCAGTCTAAGGACATCAATATCCAAGTCAAAATTTATGCTAGAGCTTCGAGTGCATGTGCACAAAGGACCACAAAGTTTAATTCAACTTTCGTGGCCTTGTGGTGGCTGATCCAGTATTTGATGGTGTTAACGTCTCTATTCCTCATAAAGTTGTCAAAAAGGTTAGTATTCGCTTTGAACACACTATATATGGCTACTTTATTGGAAAGAGAATGGCGTTTCTGGTGGTTGAATACTATGCTAGGAACAGCTGGACGAAACATAGGCTGAAAAGGATTATGATGAATTCCAAATGCTTCTTTTTCTTTAAATTTGATTCTCGGTCTGGTTTAGAGGCTATTCTGGAGGGTGGTCCTTGGTCGATTCATAAATCTCCAATCATTCTCAAGAAATGGTCGATGGATACTAGATTGCCCAAAGAAGAATTCACTCGCATTCCGATATGGGTTAAATTGCATGATGTACCTATTCAAGTTTTTAAAGAGGATACTACTGCACCAAATAAGGGAGCTACTTATGTGGGTAATACATCTAAATCGTCATCTATGTTGAAGACGACTGGTAATTCGTCTAAGAAGATAATATCTCTATGTCTAATTCTTTTTCTGCCTTATATGATGAATAAGAAGATGACGAAGAAGATGTTGAAAATGTGCATGATGAATCGGCTAACTTAATTCAAAACACAAAAGCTGGTGGAAGTTCATTTTTCACGGCTGCTGCTGGTTAGCTTGATCAGTTGTGTCATGTGTTCTAGTTGCATTTAGTTGTCTCTAGAGTTGTAAGAGTTTATGGCATGTCATAAACTCTAGTTTTAGGTGTTTATCAAGCTGTTTAGCTTGAGGTTAATGTGGTACTTCAGCCACATTCTATTTGCACTTAACTTTTTTAGTTTTAATATACTTTACCGGGGTAACCCTTTACCCAAAAAAAGATAGAGCAAAACTGCAAAACGTACAAACACGTACAATAACTTATAAAAATATAAAAAGTGAACAGAGAAAAACGTATACAGACGGATAAAAACGTACGAAAACGTATAAAAATGGACAAAAAGTACAAAAACGAAAATAAATATACAAAAGGAAATTGGAGAAAAACGTATAAAATCGTAAATGCCGACGAAAACGTGCAAACATGGATGAAAACGTACAAAAACGAACAAAATAAAGAATATGTGTAATTATTTATTTATTAATTAAAAAAATATAAATGACGTAGAAATCTAACTGGTCATCTTGATAACATTGAAACAAAACAAACAAGTACGTTGGTGTAGTAAAGTAATAAAAAAAAATAAGTGTATCAAGTCTGGACAAATTTAAAAGTATGTAGCTATTGAATTGCTTTTACCCAAAGCTAAACTGCAATTGTTAAGTCATGCAATATATGCATATTTTTTATATGTGCTTTTATGCTATGCGTACTAAAAAAAATACTTGTTTAATACATGAACTTTTAGATTTGTGCGAATATGATACATGAAAACTTGTTTTACTGGCAAAAGTTACCAAGTTATATGTGACTCACCTTTGCTGAGGTGGCTATTTATGTGACATTATTTATGTTTAAGTCATACAATAGACACGTAGTTTCACAAATGTCTTGGTATGATACATGTACTAAAAGAACTAATCGTTTGTTAGCTCTTCATACCTTCATCCTACTTCATTTTCATAACCTTCATAAACTAGCATTATCATCATCATTACCATTGTCTTTGCCATCACCACCACCCCATAACCCATAGCCCTATAACCATTTTCGAAAGTGTGGGTGATGCCAAAGTTTTCAAGATCAGGATCCTATTGCAAGATCGAGATCGTAAGGTCGGATCGGGATCGTAAGATCCTACTATAAGATCATTTTCTTAATATTCTTTGTAATATTATACAAATCTACAAATGATTATATATCATAAACACAAAATTATATGAATGTTTCATAGGAATGTTGTCGTAAGTTATAATTATGAAATGATTAAAAAGATTAACTTGTTGTTTTTTAATATCTAGGAAATACAACCC
>BQNB010133140.1:0-18514 GCA_026074375.1 Tanacetum coccineum
TTACATTTTGGGGTGATATTTGTTATTCGTACCTTTTTTTTAGTGTTAATTTTTTTTAAGGCTTTAACAAAGTTAGGACGTGGGCCAAAATAAGAAAAAAAAATCGTAAGTAAATAAAAGTTGAAGGTACGTTTTCTAAATTTTTTAATATTAAACTGCAACATTTTTTATAAAATCGTGTGTATGTCAGAAACATTACAATATTGGGCTCATTTTGTTCGCAGTTCGTCGTAAATAGTTAAAAGTTGATGGTACATTTTTGTAAAAAAAAAAAAAAATCTCCCTATTTTATGTCACCAATTTTTTATTTTTTTTATTTTGCCTACTGCCACAATTGTAATATATTAAACTTCAAACATTTTTTATAAAATCATGTGTATTTCCGAAGCGTTGCAATATTGGCCTCGTTTTGTTCGCAATTTGAAGATCTTTCCGCATGTATTTTTTGATCTGAATGAAACATCGTAAATAGTTAAAAGTTAAAGGTCCGTTTTGAAATATATTTTTTTAACTTCGGCCAGTTTTCGGGCCATATTGTGGGCCACCTTTTGGCCCAGATCTTGGCTACTGTTTTGCACTGTAGCTTGTACTGTTCAATGCTAAATGTATGTATAATGGGCAATTTTCATTAAAAAAAACTGAAGCTTATAATATTAAAACTCAAAACCCAGTTTGAAATCGGAAAAAACCTAACTTTCAGCTCTAGGTTTGGTTTTAGAAAACGTAAAAACCAAACTTCCGGTTCACGGTTTGGTTTTAGACAAAAACCGGCTCAACTAGCACCAAAATTTAACCCCGTCAGAAAATTTCTTTGTTGACTCCTCATATTAGCATTTAGACTTGCCAATAAATTCATTCGATTCGACTGAACTCATTCCAGCCTTTTACCCGACCATTCTGTTAATGCCGATAGTAAAAAACCGAGAGTTAACAACAGCAATTTTCGGATTAAGGTACCATTCTAACTTCATATAAGCTTCCAAACCGCTTGAACTAAATCTAACAAGCGGCCCAAAATACTGCACAGATTTTCAGCTTAAAGAAAATTATAAGAAAAGGTTCTCAGACATACAGAGACCAAACAACTTCTCGGGTGACCAGATACAACTAAACTGCGAACGACAAACACAATTTAGGATTCCATAATTCCTAACTGCTGCTGCATATATCCCTCCTACCCATTTCTTTCCCCTCAGCATAAGCTTAACCGAAAACAAATATCCTTTTTTCACTACTGTAAGCCCAGAATCTCCTTTACATAAATAAAGACAGCACAAGCACGTCTATCAGTCTGTCATACACCTGTCAGTACATAAAGACACATCAGAAGTGATAGCTTTAAACTTTTAGCAATTCAGTCAAACCAAGTAGTCTATTTGTTACATCAAACTCAGTTAGGCTTTATACACCTTCGATTCACTTACTGTGTTCTCGAGTATTATTTAAGGAAGGAAAGTATAGAAAACCAAGTGAAACAAAATATGTTGTGTTCTCGAGTATCACTTACGCTGCGTTCTCGAGTTTTTAAAAAGAGGAAAAGAAAAGAAGTGATAGGCAAAGAAAAGAAATGAAAAGAAAAGAAAGAACACGGTTTTATTATATTCGTGTTCTTAAGATGGAAGGAAAAGAAAAGAAAGTTATCCTATTTTATGTTATTGAGTTGTGTTGAAAGGAAAAGAGAGACATTTTTACAATTATGCCCTTTCATGCATAAGTACAGTGAATAATATTACATTATAATAGTAATATTTTAAGGGGCATAATGATCATTCTCTAGATCTATGAGTCTCTTTCCCTTGCAATCCGGCCAAAAATGGGCGGAATGTTATTCAAGAAAAAAGCCCATCATTTCCCTTTCTAATCCCATCCTTTCTTTTCATTTCCTTCCTACAAAATTCTTAAGAACACAAATTTTTGTTTGCATCCTTTCTTTTCTTGTCAAAATAAAACTCGAGAACAGAGCGTTAAGGAAGAAAAGAAAAGGAAAAGGAATGAAAAACAAGGGTAATTTAGTTGATTTTGGAAGTAAAATGTTTCCTCCCAATACTTCATCCCAAACATTAAACAGATGTTATTCATATTCACTGACCAGAATATAGGTAAGCAGAAAATAATAATTTTTACAACCACGCAACTATGTTCAGACATCAATACGTAATACTGGTCAATCAGGACCTGTGTTCATTTTAATGGGTAAAACATAATATTTTTTTTGCTGAAGGCATGAAGTCTGTATCTAAAGTCGCTCCAAAGTATTTCAATACATAAAGCTTCCTAAATTATTCTTATGTCAAAATATTCTATTTATTAACGAAGTCACAAAATATTGTAATCATACTTGAACGCCATTTGTCAATTATAATAATTTATATTTTGATAGTAAGTGTTTCAAGTCAATCCAGCCAACCTGTCTTTATCGTACAAAAAGTATCATTTTGGACAAAAAGAAAACGATTGAAACCAATATGACTCGCCCACTTCGCTAAGGTTTTGGGTCTTTATATACTCAGTTCATTAATAGGATGCCCTAGGTCATGAGAGGTATACTGTAACTAGAACTTATAGCTTAGTAGATATTTTCCAAGATCTGTCCTGATCAAACAAAAGCAATTTACTATATATTGCATATTTACATCGGAAATAACATAAGTGACGGGAAATGATACATTGTTGACGAGACCAGAGAAAAATGATGTTACCACAGAGGCGCTACTTCCTTCCGGATTCACGTAGAGTTCGCAATTGATAATTGGTTGATTAGAAGGACCTCTTTTACGTTTGTTCGCCTGAGCTTGTCTGATGCGACTTTCTTCTGCCATATGAAACATCACACTAATTACTTGCAATATATGGGCAAAAAAAATATGGAAGAGATGCTTATTAACACCATCATACATGCAATATACTACAAATATTGCATTATATTTTACCTCTACAAAAATTTTTAACTCTATCTCCAATATATCAAATAAGAGCACACAACTAACCTGTAAGCACTGATCCTTGTTCATAATAACATCCTCAACATAAAAAAAACATTGAATTGTGTATAGTGGACAAGGGTGAAAAATGACTGTAACGCTCTGTGTTATTTACTTTTAATACAATCGCAGAAGCATGTTATCAACATAAGGCACTGCCTAAACTATAACCTCTAAAAAAGTAATGTAAAAAAAATGCTTCCTATACTAGAGATCATAATCGTGTAGGACCAATCGTCATGAAAATTCACTAAGTGATATATCTTCGAATCTTGCTATATGTGCCTTGATATTTTCAGGAGTTGAAATTACGAAGCAACTTCTATGCATAAACTATTTTTTATTCTCCGTTAAATACCCAATTGAACCATTAAAAATAATATTACAGAAATGAAAATTGAGCAATATATTACACTAACTATTTGCCTAACTACCTGATCATTGCTACGTAATACCAGTGAAACAGAACAAATTATTAGGTTTCGATAGTCACTAATTCCTTCTTAAGATGTTACTGATTTCTATGATGGCAAAATTATTTACCCGATGATAAAAACCACATTAGGAAGAAAAAAAAGGAAATAGAGTAGGCGTAAGATGTAATAACAAGAGTATACAAGATGACATAACATGAATCGTGAATTGTAAACTTCTGCAGATTAAGAGATAACCAAGAGCACAAGAGTAGATGTTGGGTGTGATGACTTTACCAGATTCTACATCAATAACCACTCCGCACGAAGTCCTTCGAATTCTTCGTGATTTGTTTTTAGCCTGATAACAAAACGTTCAAATTATTTTATGAAATATAAAAAATATTAGCCAAAAACTTATTTGCGAGGACAAAAAAAAAATATATTCTTCAAAATGCTGGGGGGGAGGAAAGAACGGGAACATCATCATCATCGCCAATCCCCGATCACGGCTGGATTGGGTACTGTTGTTGCGGGATTGGGTACTGTTGTTGTGTCATCGAAATCGTCGAGATCAATTAGTGAGGTTGCGCAGACCCTACAGAGTTCCTGACCTGTCCATCATGAGCTACTGGAATACATGAACCAACACTCAGAGCCACCGCAGCAAGATGCTCAGGTTTTCAACTGGGAGAGGTTCATTGAGATCCGGTACTCCTCCTTTCCTCCGCCTATTACACCTCTTGCCATACTTGCCACCTGCCCTGAAGTGCTCATGATCAGTTGGCTTAGCAGAAAAAACACACCTGTATATATCCCATGTATAATAAATTTCATTAGTTATACCTTAAAAGAATGTAGTGAATCGCAACGAACATCATATGCTGATTGTCTCACTCCTAAATATCTTCCTTTTTAGTTATCAAGTGTCATGAAGATCAGCCATATTAACAACAGACTTTTAGCAAAAAACATAGAACTACTTGATCTAAAACCGTGATCTATAAACAAACAATCACCAATCAAATACAGCATATGGAAAAAATACTTTCTACCGTCGCAAACAAATAAAAATGAGATTCTTTAACTTGAAAAACAACTGCATGAGTGCAAGCTACCTATCAGGTTTTAGTTCTTCATGTAAGACAAACATACAGAATAGTTTCTGAAGTTAGTCACTTCACCAGCCCCCAACACAAAAACATCGAAATTTCTATCCGAGTCATGGACTTCCAAAATGACGAATCTAAACCAATCAATCAAACCTTTTTCACAGCTCATAAAATACAAGTAAATAAATTTCACAGAAAATTCTAATCAAGAATGGAAAATTAAATATACAAAATCGATTAAAAGCACAAATAACCCATGCTTCAAAAAATCGCTAAAAGGTGATCTTGTGGATCAAAAATCTAATCTTTAGTCTCAAAAAATTAATCTCTAGGATCAAAACTTTGTCTTTTGTCACAAAAATGTGATCTTTATCAACACTACACTTATCATTTAGCGCAAGATGAAATATTCTAATAATTATTTCAAATTAATACGAGTACAAGTTTCAAAAAAACCTAAAAAAATGTATGTAGTCTCAATAGGATGATTCTTTTGAATCAAATAAATCTATCTTTATACTTATGAATATTAATGTTGACTTATAAAGCACAAATCTTTTAATATGTTAGTACCAAAACAAAAAATTATATTTACTTTTTTACACAAACACCCTATCTTTAAAAACTAAACCTTATAATATAACACCAACATCATTAAACTAGATAAAATCACATAAAAACAACCAGAAACTATAAAAAAAATCACAAATTTATGATCACCATACAAAAAACAACCCAAAATCCATTACGATACACATAAAACCCACATTCAAAAACACCAAAATTAAACCACTATCAAACCAATTCCCCGAAAAATGACAACCATATAATCAAAATAAGCAAAAAATAACAAATTAAAACTCACCAGATGCAATTGAAGGGTGGATCAATGAATAAAATTATTAAATTTATGCGATGATTTTCGAGAATGAGTATTTTGATTTTAGTAAATTTTAGGGTTTGTGCAATATGATTTGAAAATAAAAAGGGGGGTTATTTGATGGGGAGAATTAAACCGTTTGGTGTTGAAAATGAATGTGTCGGGTCGGTGGATAAGTATTTGCACGGCTCTTTCCTTTGTGAGTGTACCGCCTTTTAAGGTGTTTTAGGGTGGCATTTGAAAACGACTTCATTGACTTAATATGAAAAAAAACTGAATTCATTAAGTCATATGAAAACTGTTTGTTTATGACTTAGGTGTGTTTGTTTATTAAAGAGACTCTGAATCTGAATCTGATTCGCACATCAGAATCTGATTATTCTGGTAGAAAGTTTGAATCTGAATTCCATTTAATATGAATAAGTGGTCGAGAATAGTTTTGAATCTGACTGAAATAAAACTGTTGTTTTGGTTAAAAATGTATAGATGTGTTAAACATATAGTTTTCACAATTTAAATTTAACATGTTGAATTCGCACAAAAATTAATTTTTATTAAATTAAAAAACAAAATTTTATTAATATAATCAATTTAAAGTTAAAGTACTTTAAAAAAACATGCAATATCATGTTTATTCGACAAAATAAACATGTTAGAGTTTAAAATTGCTGAACTTTTAAAACGATTATCTAAATGAGTCCACGTTACAATTAAGATGTATGAGTTTCGAAACCGTTACCTTTATTTGAAAAAATCATAAATTAAACATAACATATTATACATTATTTATATAACATAAACATATGTTAATCATTCTATTTAATATTTTATACAAAGATAAAGTGAAATAAGAAAAATTAAAACTCACCAGATGCAATTGAAGGGTGGATCAATGGAATAAATTAATTAATTTATGCGATTGATAATCAGAGAATGAGTATTTTGAATTTAGTAAATTTTAGGGTTTGTGAATATGAATATGAAAATAAAAAGGGGGTTATTTGATGGGGATAATTAAACCGTTTGGGTTGGAAAATGAATGTGTCGGGTCGGTGGATAAGTATTTGCACGGCTCTTTCCTTTGTGAGTGTACCGCCTTTTAAGGTGTTTTATACCAAAAAAAACTGTTTTTTTATGACTTAATAAAGATATATGACTGAAATTATTAAGTAATAAAATTGAAGGTGTCTGCATTAAGTCATCTCTTAATTAAACATGACTTAACAGAAAATTTTAACAAACAAGCCCTTAGTCAACTACTTTTGAAATGTACTTTTTACTTCCGGTGGAAGATTTGTTTCAAAATTTATTTATTTTATTTTATTTTTTAACAAATGAGATTATGAGAATGGTAAATATTTTTTTAACGTGTTTTGGGATTAAATTAGATGATATTAATATATTTTTGGTTGATTTTGGGTTTTTTTAAGTATAATAAGTAAAATTATATTTAAATTATAATTTGTAATAATCTCCAAAATGTTTAAATTTCTTAAAGATCAAGCCTTAAGCAATTAGCACATGTTTCAATGACCTTTTAGTTTAGAGTTGAGATTGAACCTATAACCTATTTCTTTAAAGAGAAATGCTACACTCACAAAGAGTTTACAAAAAATAATCCACATAATGACTTGACAATGGCTTTGGTCCAATCACATTGCTTCATAATCTTTCATTTTACCTTTTTACCCTCCATGCTTAATTGACAAATCATTTTGTGGATATATTTTTGTAAGAATTTTGTGGATCTAGCATTGCTCTTCTTTAAAAGCTTTATTTGACCGATTAAACTAAACGTTTGCAGTGGAGGAGTGATACGCAATGCTCCAATGATATTTGTAATAATATATTTTATCTAAACTTATATTTATGTTGATTAAATTTATTTTATTAACTTGAACTCTACTTTTTTACAGTTGTATATTTATGTATCTAGTATTCTAGTGGGTATGGTAAGTTTATAACTAATGTGTTAACTTTTAGGAAAGTGGCGTAGTTTTTTAAAAAAGGTTTCGAGTTTAGTAACTAAAGAGTTGATTGAAAAGAAAATTGTTGTGGTTTCGCTAAATTACAGGCGTGATTTTTACAACTTCGAAAGTATAGGTTCCGTCTTTGCTATGAACTTTTTTGTGCACTTATCACCAGAGACGAAGCCAGGATTTCGTATTGAGAAGAGCTCGATTTTTTTCCCCAACATAATATATATTACCTCCGTCCCAAAATTATTATATATCTTTCATTTTTAGTATGTCCAAAAATAATTGTCTACTGCTAAAAATAAAAGTTTAATTTGTTAAAATTTACCAAGTTACCTGTAGTTGAAATAGATATTTACAAAAATAAGATAAAAAACATTAATTAATTAACAAATGCTAAAACTGTCTTTATTTGACTTTCGTATAGAACAAAACAGTAATTAATGCATTTTTTTTAAATGTGTAATTTTTGTTTCTTGACAATAATATTGAAACGAAGAAATCCTTCTTTTAAGAATCGTTCGGCCCATCCACCCTTTCATTAAGTAAATAGTTAATCAACATTAGTCGAATATATTATGTATTGAACTCAGGTTTTATATTAACCCTAACCAAGTAGCTACTATGCATACATAGTTGCTAATCAAATATCCTTATGTTATTCTTTTACAATGTATACAACGAGGGGGTTTGCTCGCGCTCCGCTGCGGGACGGTTAACGGGCGTCGTTTTGGGTTAGCCGTGATTACTTTAGGGGCTGCTAATAAGAAACATATAACAAATGTATTTGAAATCAACTACTGAGACACTGCGCAGTAAATACAAAATTTTAGTCTCATATGGGTAAAAATTGATACAAATAAACGGACCGTAGAAAACATAATTGCCCAGTCAGAAAGGCTTTGTAGCTCGAGAGTTTCCAACGTTGTTCAAATGTCCATTTTCCAACCTGAGCCATTCACCACAAAAACGCAAGAAAGCTTCCACGAAATATGCAAAACACCTTGCATTCATTTGAATTTCTGTATCAGAATCTACTTCACATCATAAATTAAAACATGTGCATAGTTTGACTTTTGGGGTCAAACAGGCTACTTTAAAATATGAAATAATGTTAAATTAAATCATTTAGCTTAACTGGGATGAACAATTACCTGAGTAGAAGATTAACTATTATCTGGATACATATGCATCATTACAATAATGATAGAAAAAGGATGTTGATACCTTACAAAAGCAAGTACTCATTTGACTAAGCAAAAGTCAAAGTCTAACTCAGTAACTCCCATCATGCAAGAAAGAGGATACTGTATAAAAAAAATACTTCGTAAGTGACGTGAACATGATTTGAAATCTTCTTAGTACATCTCGAGTTGAGGTGATTCAAACGTAATAATAACATGTTGACTTCAACTTGTGTGGTTAACCTAAAAAATTATTATATTTCTAAGAAAGTGTCGTCTAATTTTGGGTGTTTTATACAGTAGCCTAATCCAAACACACCATGAAATAAATAAAAATAGCAGTTTATAGTTTTTGGAAAAAACTGCTATGCCCCTAATTTTCAATAAGTAGGCAAATAAGGGATGTTTGAGATTGTTTAGTTAAACTGCTTGTTTGGTACAATGATAAGCATGTTCCCACCTATTTAACTTTAAGTGTGTATTATCACTATTATATAAGTGTAAATGAATAAGAGCATATGTTTCAAGACTTTCTCCGAAAGACATGACTTGTAGGCTTATCGATTTCCTAGTTTAGCTCTCTACTACAGTATGAATATATCGTAAATTATTCAATAGTAGACACAAATCAATGAAGTGAACAACCCAACCTCTTTGTTTAGAGCTTTGTTTCACCCCCTTTACGTTGCCTAGAATCTGGTTTAGTAGACCCGCTCGTTTCTATTGCTGAAAAAGAAAAGGGACACATTAATAGAAGAAACGACATTTCGCAACCCTCTTAAAAACAGTTGACGAAAACCAAACAATACTCACAGTATGGTGCAGCGTTGGTAGTGGCAATGGGTTTAGTATCCAAAGTCTGTGATGCAGGGTCACTGATGACTACAACTGTGTTTCTATGATCAGTTCCAAGACGCGTTCTGACCTTCTTTGATTTAGCTTCAGGGTGCATTTGAGAGGTCATTGGGTCTTCTTCTGGTGTTCTTTTACGTTTGACAAAACTTGATGAGGAGTCAAGAAGTTCTGGAGAAGCATGAGTCACCAAAGAAGGCAGCCAAAGCCTGTTCTTAGGAAATATGCACCAGACTGTTTTGAAAACCATATCTGCAAATGATGGAAAAAAAATACCACAAAGCTAAAATCTTCTACTAATACCTATTAAAGTGAACGTAAAAACACATTTCAGGATAAAAAAGAACAAAACACACTACTGCGTGTGCTAGCAGTGTCTTTGTATGCAGCAGTACAACATAAAGAAACACAGTGACACATTCACCCATGATGACGGACAGTCAAGTCTGAACAGACTAGTCGACACAACACCGCAGGTACACTCCCTGGAAATTAGCTTGATGAAGCACTATCAGAGCTCGTATTGTTTTCTTTTTCCGTACGAATTTGCTGTCACTACCCCACCTTGATGAGGCACGTCTGAAGTTCCTGCATGAACGGTCTAAATACAGGTTTGCAGATGGGTTGTTCAGATTTATGGTTGGGGTCATCAAAGATGGTCCGTTTCAACTCATTTTATGTAAATGGTGTTGAAAATGGACCTTCTTTTTGAAATCAAATAAGCGTAAATTCAGCAGTACCGTTTATAGCATCCTCGCCTTCCATCTTTCCCGGGTACAAAAACAATGATCTCTATAAAATAACAAGCGACTCCAGACCCTCGGTGACTCATTGTTCCAAAAAAAATTGGTTTCAATTATTTTACCTAATCATTTACGTTTTAATAGAGAACCCCAAATCAAAAAGATAAGCGCCAAAAAGCTAAGGCCCCAAAAGAGAATTATTTGGGATGCAAAATATCAAATAATGAGATCAGAGGTTTCTGGTTATTAATAACATTAGTAAATGGTACATTGCAACTTCAAAACTTCAACAACGATAATAAATAATTTTCAAAATTGCAAATATCCCAAAACAAGCCACTTATATATTACTTTGTTTGAAGAGGACTTAAACTTGCAAATTTTTGTCGGATTACCCGGATAACCAACACCAAGTTTCTTAAACCCCACATTATTATTCAAATAAACCACACTTAGATAAAGAAACTTGGAAACTAAGAGAATGCAAACTTTTTTAAAACACCTATTTGGTCAAAAAAATGAGATAAAACGGTGTAGACAAAAATCAATAATGGAATAGGGGGAGTTAGATTACCTATTTATCTGCGTGGCAACAATAGTAATCCACGAATAACCACAATATAAAAAAACATGCAATCTCTATTTTTATAAACATACATTTGCAGTTCATTTTAACATAACCAATGCAAAAAAATAAATCTAGACTCTTGAACGCTTTTCTTTACAAAAATAACAAAATTATTTTTTTATAATAATTTATTGGCCGTTAAAAAAGTTAGAAAATAATGTGGACTACAACAGCCCAAATCCCAAACACGCCTTGCCGTAACATATTCATTAGCTGACATCAGTTTTTTGAAAACAACATATAAACATACACTTAAAATAAGTAATTTCAAGAATCCTCAAATTTCTTTAGAGTGCTTAAATACATGAAAAAATAGTTTAACTCTTTGACAGAAGCACAATGGCTGCAAAACAACATACAAACCAGCCAAAAACCGTGAAAAGCGACAGGGAGAAAGTGCACCGCTCTAGCAGTTGGGGATGCCCGCATACTTATATTTTACTGATAAATTTTGTGATACACACAAAACCGAATTAAAAAAAACAACGAAAAAAACCAAACCTTCGCTCATAGTTAGCCAGTTCATGCCGAAAAGTAATAATTATAAATCTAGTGTTCAAAGTCAAATATGTTTATTTTTTATTAGCAAATTGTGCTATCAAATTAACTTTACTTATAATAGTAATAAGCCCGCATCATAATTTTTGGTAGCGCAGTTTTACAGGTATTTTTAATATCAAATAATTAAAAGTATATAGCATAACCCGAGGGTTATGGAGAAGAAGAGAGAACTTTATAAGTGCTCTTAGTGCCCTTAATGAAAATGACATGAATGAACCGTAGCTTCAATACACACACAATACAATAATTGGGCCTTAGAGCTGTTTAGGGATTGATATACACCTACAAATTGAGAATCTAACACTGCTTAAATATGTGTGTTCAAGTTGTTGCATAAAACGCTAAGATATAAGCTCTTAACCAATAAAAAGAAATAACAACTCAAATAGGCAAGTTTCGTAAAACATGAGCTAAATTATACAGGAGTAACTCTTATTGCGGTGAAGAAAAGGATACCCTTCTAACGTTACCTGTTCCCCAACTGGTAGTAACAACAACCACCATCTACTGAAGCTTTTCTACTTCATCTGTCACAATAACAAAAGGGTGTTAATATAAAATCAGATATGCTATGCGCCAAGAAAGAAAGTTCAAGCCTTCAATACGCTGATAGAAGAATGGTAAAATCACAACCATTGTGTTGGATGAAAGACAATAGAGATAAATAAAGCTTGCTATAAAAGCAAAGCAGAGATATGAACATCACATCACTGGTACATATTAAGTTTGATATTGTAAACCGAACATTAACAAGAAGCACAACGTAATGACCAATGCAAATAGGGCAAGTTTTCGTCAAGTAAAGGGTAATTAGTAAATTGTTTATGTTTGGCATATTCCACATGAGAAATAATATCATAACAACTTTAACAATTTAATAACGAAAGTATTCACGATGATAAAGACTGTTTTTCAATCATAACATAACAACATGCCCCATACCTAAAATTCCAAACGCTGAATAATTTTTTTAACTTGTAAAGAAGTGAGGAGACTGAAATTATCAGGAACTTGCATTTACCACAAAACACCCTGAAACAAAGAACCATGTTTTTTAGTAGCCATGACTCGTCACAAACCACCATCTGTCATCTTCTACAACATGCTTATCCTTATACTAACGCTAAAATCCGAAATCCCATCGAAAAAAAAAAATCCCAAAATATCACATTAAAAATCAAAACTTTATCTATATATTAAAATCATCAACAAATCAAAATTCTATCTTTATTACAAAAAACTAAAAATTAGCATAAGGTAAATAACGGGTATAGTTTTTTACCACTTACTTGTTCATAAAAAAATCAGCTATTTGTGTTGTACATCAGCTTGATTCGAGGAACCCATTTTTGAGATTTAGGGTTATTGATTTTGGTGGTGATGGTTGTGATTCAGTGTGTGTGTGTGTGTGTTTTGCTTCACCGGAAAACCAAAAACATCGGTGGTATTGTATGTGTGTGTTTTGGGTGAGTGATTTTTTGATAATTATTTTGATACCAACAAGATGATGAATCAATATTCAAATGCATATGGTGTCAACACGTGTCCTGTTACTGGAATTTAGAATGGAGATGAGAGTGAGGTGAGATGAGAGTGAGGTACAAATGTGCTGTGTGAGAGAGATATGGAGCAAATACCCGGATCATGTGAGAGTGAATGGGTTAAAAGACCATGTTAAAAACCCGACATGCAAACACAACCCAATAATTGTATATACTGGATAATTCCTTGTTTCTTTTCTCTAGTAATAACATAAGACAATTAGCTATAAATTTGTATAGTATTTTGATAAAGTAAATGAGAAGTTTAAGAGTTAAAAATCACTCATTTGTTTTATTCTTAAACTAAATGAAATCGATTTATTCTTTTTTCATTCACGTGGGTGATTTGCTGACATTTATATTAAATACATGTAGCTAGTCTAGTTTTTATCTTTTTATATTCATCATTTCTTTCTTTTTCTCTTTCTTCAACTCTCATCTTCTTCCTCATATATCCTTCATCTTCCATTTTCATAATCTGATTCTTCATGTTTTTTTCTTCTTATTTTAACATAGTAACATACCACGAATTTATTCCAAGTTACAAGGCGGCTAGTTGGCCGGTTAGGGAGGGTCGAGCACCCTCCAGCCCCCCCCCCCCCCCCCATTGGCTTCGTCGCTGGTTATCACCCCAACACGATTACCAAAATTATCTTTGTTAAATATGTTTACTTAACTTAAACTTCATTTTTATAGTAATGATTATAAGTCATATAAACAACTTTTAGAACTTTTTATTCAATACATTTTTACATCAATGATATCAAAGTAATTTTATATATAATAAAAGAATTACAGTTTTCTATAAGATTCGATCTTATAAAAAAATTTGCCAATCAGATCGCTTGATTTTGACACTTAGGCAAAATCATGCGATCTGATTTGTTAAAAAAAGTCAAAATTAAAAAAAATGGTGAAATTTTTTTATGGAGAAATGAAAAAAGACATAAAAATATAAATGTCAAATTTGTGAAAAAATAAAACTTAAGAAAAGATGAGGTAATTAATAAAACTTTAGTTGTTGAATTTTAAATAAATCATATAGAGTTAACTGAAACTTATAATTTTTCATTTTCTAAAAAACTTTAGAAAATAAACAAATATCCCCTTCGACTTTATACATTCTAGAGTTTACACTTGAAAAATATAACATATATAAAATCTATTTAAAGCTTATATAAAAATATAAGAAAAAACATATTAAACTCGCATATTGTGTACAACATAATATTAATAGATAAGTGTGAACAACAACATCAACATCAACACTCATGTGAGTTAAACAAAGTTAAATCTTTCATCCAACAAAATTTTTACAAAATATTAATCGATATTAATCAATGTTATAAAAATGGTTTTTAATTGACCCGGTCGAGCCACCGGGTCACGGTTCAACCGGGTTTTTCGGCAAATCCGGCTTCCGGTCACCCGATCGGGTCAACCCGGGTTTTAAAACACTTATATTAGTATATAATGGATTTTTTATGTAAAGTCACGTGCATAATAATTAGTTATCTTAATATCACAATTACAAAACATTAAACACGAAAATTTTTACATATGCCCGTATATTAAATAAAAATTTTAAAATAAATTTGATTTATAGCATCGTGCGTGCATAAGACTTATAACTAGTTTTTTAAGTAATCATATAAGGGTTTTTCTAACTTGTGCCCTAGGGGCACAAGATAAGATTTCAAAAAAGTGCAAAAGAAATACTCATGGACCTACAAAAAAGTACTCAGGGATTCACAAATTTCGTGGGTCCCTGGGTACTTTTTTGTGGGTCTCTGCCTTCTTATCTTATGCCCCAATTGGCACAAGTTAGAAAAATCCATCATATAAACAACATTATAACTATTCATGCTTATCAAAGTGTTAGCCAATTAAACCATCCATGTTGTACGGGTCTGAGTGTTGATCAATTACGAAAGCCCTAATAGGGCGGAGGTGGCAAAACTAAGAATGTTAAGGTGGACTTGTGGTAAAACAATGTTTGACATGATTCCTAATGGAGTGCATAGATCATAGCTTGAAGTTAAGACTATCATCAACAAGATGAGTGAATGACGATTGAGGTGGTTCGGACATGTTTGGAAAGTAGAAGCTTTAGTAGTCGATGGATTGAGGAGAAAGGGAAGACCAAAACTTAGGTGGAAGGACAGACTGAAGCATGACATGAAGGAGCTTCTCTTGTCCGAGGACATGACCTCTGATAGGAACAAGTGAAGGGATAGACTTAGATTAATGGGTTAGATGGTATGTATAGAGAGGTTTTGTTTTATGTTTCCCTTTTTGCTTTTTTGGCGCGTTATAATTTCTCCGTATGTCCCTTTCATGTTGGTCTTCCCTTTGCTTTCTACTTTATCAAACTTAGTTGCTCCCTTAGGTCCTTTTTTATCCTTCTTTGCCATGTTATCTATGGTTGTTTTTACATGTCATGTTATCTCTTGCTTTGTAGTATATGTTTGCCTTTGTCCTTTGCCTCCTTAGTCTTTTGCATATTTGGTTCATTTGGTGCATTGCGTGGCTTGCCTTTATGCTCATGTCTCTTTGATTTTTTCCTTTCTCGATCTTAGTAGGTCCTATAGGTCCTTTTTTATCTATTTTACCATGTTTTAGTGCTTATGCTTAAGATGTGTGGCTATATGTGCTCTTTTCACTCTCTTGCTTTTGTATGCCTTCTCGTTTTTGACTCGTGCCTTCTTGTATATGTTTTCCTTTTTTTATTTGCTTCCTCTGCTTCCTTTATCTTATGCATGTTTTGGTTTATTTGGTGCATTGCGTTTTTTGCCTTTATGCTTTGATTCTCATGACATGTGTCATTTGCTTGTCATATGTATTTTGCTTCCTTATCTTCACCTATCATGTTTCTTTGCATTATCATGCTTTTTAAAAAAATTAAAAAAATGTTTGGTGTTCTATCGTACTCATTTTCTTTATCTTAGCTGGAGGTCTACCTGGAAGCAGTCTCATTACCCGCGGGTTTTCTTAATAGTAAGGGTATGATCTGTCTACATACCACATCCCTCATACCATGCTCAGAGTACCATCATTGTTGTTGCTGTTGTTGTTGTTGTTGTTGTTGTTGTTGTTGTTGTTGTTGCTACTGCTTTTGCTGTTGTTGTTGTTGTATACTTATCAAATACTGCGCGATAATCAATTAAGTTGAAAGGTAATCATAAAACATGAGGCGCAATAATCATTTAAGTTGAGAGGTAATCACAAAATATGAGACAACAGCAACAACAACAGCAACAACAACAGCAACAACAACAGCAACAGCAATAGACAATAATCATTTAAGCTGGAGGTCTACCTGGAAGCAGTCTCATTACCAGCGGGTTTTCTCAATAGTAAGGGTATGATATGTCTACATGCCACATGTAACATTTCTGAATTCAAGATCAATATTTAAACCGAGCTCCAAATTCTATTTCTAATTTTTATAGAATTTATTATTTTTATTTTAGTCGTTTTAACGAAAATCATCGTTTTAGCTAGTTACGAATCGTGCCTTGAATATTTATCCATTTTAACATTTGAGAAATCAATAATTTCATATTTTAGCTTCGGGAGCTTATTTATTTTCCATTTTAATACTTTTTGACTTTTATCCGCGTTTGGCGGAAACCGCGTCAAAATAGTGTCTTTACAATTTTTAATATTTTAAATACGTGTTTTAAAAACAAATATTGTGGTATAAATGTTTAATATATATATATATATATATATATATATATATATATATATATATATATAACTTATATATGGGGCTAACTATGACTGGATTAATATGATTTAGTGACTCAACGCCACCTCAACGATGACATGGCACCCACAATTTATTAAAACCTAATATACGCATCCACAATTCAATAAAACCTAATATACACACCCACGATGCATCCTTTTTGGAAAAACCCTAATGATCCGTCTTTTGTACATCCAGGTAATTTAACCTGAAATTCTGATTACTTTGTGCTGCTACACTATATTTTGCAACGCCTCTCATAAACTGAATATTGTTTTAGTTCTCAATGAAGCTTTCATATATTATATTTATGAATTTATGCTTATTGTGGACCATTAGACTCACCATGCTATATTCTTCTTTTATTCTTATAACTGAATTATTTCGATTTCATTCTCAGATATTTGTAGGGGCTATTGTTAGTCCATATATGATTAGGATGCCAGAAATCATAAGCAAGACATGCTTACTAGAGTACTCTTGGAATTTTGGAAACTAAAAAATAAAGTTGGCCTTTACACTTTTCTGTTGAGCAACAACTATTGTATACAGATATGTGGATATTAAATTGTTTTCTGACTCTTATTCGCAGATATTTCACTTTATCAACACTTATGCTGTAATTATACATACCCAGCCCTTCACATTTGATGAGCTTGCACAAGCATTTATTGACAAGGTTAGAGATTATTTTCAGCTCAAGTGTATATGTGTTGGTAGTTCTATTGTAGATCGCTCACTTTTAGTTAACCACGATATCAACTAATTGATCTTTTGGTATGTAGCAAGGGTTTTGTTTTGTTGTTTTTGCTATGTTCTTTCAGGATTCCCTATTACTTGGCAAGCTTAATATATCCCTTCTGAAACTCCTTACTGCTGTTGAGAAGGAACTGGATATTGAATATGTATCTCATATCAGCAAAAACTGGAAGTATCGTGCGTTGATACAATCAGTAAGTATCATGCTCTTTTTAGGAGGCCATGAGTTTCATATTGGGCTAATGACTTAAAAAGTCATCTAACTTGACACTTTTTGTCTTTGTGTGTAGCCATCTTTATTTTTTCCTATTTTGTCATAAAACTTTCAAAAGTCGATCATTGTGTGTATTTTGTCATGTAAAATGACTATTTTACCCTTCAAAATTTGAAAAATATAAGGATAAAATGGTCACAAAATACATACAATGATCGACTTTTGAAAGTTTGATGACAGAATAGGAAAGAAAAAAGATGGCTACACACAAAGACAAAAAGTGTCAAGTTAGATGACTTTTTAAGTCATTAGCCCTTTTTTATAATATTTTTAGATTAAAACTGTTTTTAATTCATAATAAATTAAATAAAAGTCAAAAAAATATTTATTTTTTTAATTTTTTATTAATCACTTAGGTCTTTTAAAAATTAAATTTGCTTTTCTAGGGGTAAAATTTGATGTTTTAGGTTTTTAGGTTGCGTTTCTAGAATCCCGTTAACGTTTTTTGTGTTTAATTCGTATTCGCTTTAATTGTTGCTTGTTTTTATTTGTTATTTGCTTTATCATTGTAGAAGTTAGAATCCAAATCAAAAATATTAATCTATTCAAAATCCCGATTACAAACGTCAACAAAAAGTTCAATTCACGCCTCGTCGGAACATTAACGACCCGGGAAACGACTAGAAGGGGTCACTTTCGAAATCGATACTTTCGGAATTATATTTTATTTGTGAGTTGGTTTATTGCTCTTGTTAAAAGTGATTTACTGATTTACCTATATTTTATATATATATGTATATATATATATATACATATACATGTATATGTGTGTGTGTATATATATATATATATATATACGTATATATATATATATACGTATATATAAATATATACGTATATATAAATATATACGTAT
>BQNB010133141.1:0-18514 GCA_026074375.1 Tanacetum coccineum
TATAAAATGGGAAACCGGAGGTTAAAGCAACCGAAGTCAAGATGAATGACAAAGCCATATTCATCTTTTATTGCTAAATATTTTATTTCTGGATAAGACGACGGTGTTGCAGCCTCATTCCAGTGAAGTCGGATTCATAAACCACATGCTCATACTCAAGCTTTCAAAGTCAATCGTTCAACATCAAGATAGTTGATTCTAATCTTCCCCACCATCAAAGAGCCTCAAAGTCAAATAAAGAATCATCAATTGGGGAGATTGTTAGACTTATAATCACATATGTCAAACAAGAATGTAACAAGTATGAGCATGTTGGTCAAGAGCACAAGTTGGTCAAGAAAGTCAAATCAAGATGATTCAAGTCAAGGAGATGATGCAAGATAACGATCTCAAGAACTTAAAGTCAAAAGGATAAAGGCTCAAGATCAAGATCACAAAGCATGAATGATCAAAGCCATTACAAACAAGACAAGACCAAAACAAGGCAAAGCATAAACGTCAAAAGTCATATCTTCAACGTCATCGGTAGTACGGAGGAGTTTGAAGAAAGAGACCTCAACATTGGGGGAGATTGTTAGCCTTAATTTTATATAAGTCGAACAAGAATGTTATCGGTCTTATTAGTCGTAATTAGTCTTGTTAAGTAATAGGCTAGTCGGGTTCAACGGGCTTGGATTGTAATCTAATATTGTCCGTGTTTCGGGCTCAAAGCCCAAGTTTAGCCAAGCCCGGCCCAAGTAGAAAAGCCCACATGCCACTTATGGCTCAAGGGTATAAAAGGACCCTCTCCACACATGGAGAGGGTGTTGGTTACCATTTGCATAGTTTGTGTGTGTGTGTAATCTTCCACCTCTCTAGTTTTCTCTCTAATAAATCTTCCAACTTTTCTTTCTATCTTTCTACTATTTTGCTTATTGGTATAGCTTATGTTGTGAAATGGATTAAGCTTTTGGGATGACATATTTCATAACATTTTGCACATAGTTTTTCTGTTCTAAATCTCTCTATACATCTCTCCATATCTTATAATCTTTGATCACTAACTTGGTTAATCTTGTTTAACAAGTGATCTATTTTTTCTTTCCTCAAGTTCAAGAGAAGAACACTCGTATTCACCAAGAAATGAAGCGTTGTAGATTAGTGTTTCTCTCCAATCTTCTTATAGATTTGATCTCTTTATAATTATTCTTGTGTAGTTCTGTAAATTCTAATACTGTATAAATTCAGAAGTGTTGTATGTGTGTCGGTTAGTATTTTAGGCCTTAGAATACGTTTGTGAAGTGGTAGACTGGTTCTAGCTAAGATTAGGACTCGACATTTAGCTTAGTATCAGAAATTGGTATAAGCAACGTGTAACGGTTTTCTCCGCATGAAGGGAGCTTGTTGACATAGTGAAATCTCGAGTCGGATACTCGGGGAGTGGAGTAAGGTGAAGAAGAGCTTCGTTGTCGAACCACTGTAATTCTCGGTGTTGTGGTTTGATTGTTCTATCTCTTTACTTTTATCATGTCTTTTTATATTATAGCTATTGTTTATATTGTGTTTGTGTTGTTTACAATTAGATATATGTTCATACACATTGTTGGTTGATATAACATAAACTCGAATACATGATTTTTATAACAAACTTTTAAAACGTAAATTAATCGTGAAACTATTCAACCTCCCTTCTAGTTTCCACAATGTGTGTGTGATTTGATCTGACTAAAGTGTTTGACAAAAACACGAGTGGCATAGACATTATAACTCTAAAGTTAAGTGTTGCCAATTTCGTCCCTGGCTACCCAACATGTTTTTCAATTAACTCACATATTATAAAGCGTAAACATTTTAATGACAAAAAAGCCCTCACGTGAGATGCAGGTGTGTCGACTTAACGAGGAAGTGTAACAAGCGTTAGTGAAGAGTACACTTTAATGGCATCGAATGCAAAAAGGATTGAACAACGATGACATTACTTGCAAAAAAAGATTGATGACAAGGAATGCAAAAACGAGAAACCACGTGGATAATTTTTGTAGTTTACCTAAAATATATTTATGAGGCATTAAGAGGTATTAAGACACTCCTTAAACATCTAGTTCAATAAGAGTTTTTAGCCTTTTAGTGACTCTTAATAAGAAGAAAAAAAACAAACATTTAAATCTTAACCGCCTCTTTATTCCAGAGAAAAAAAACCACACTTTTTGGTCCAAACCTTTTACTACTCTGACTGAGTTAGATTAAGAGGTTCTTTTGGAAAAACAAACAAAACCTTATTTTACCAATTAGTGCTCTTACATCCTTGCAATGCGTGAAAATTTTGTCCATTACTGTTTAATGTTGCACGTGTCCAAATTATGACATGACAGGTTGAAATTAGTATAATATAAGTTTTAATATATCATCTTCATTTTATATGTTTTTTTGAATTTTATTTGATTTTATGCTGATTACAAGACACTTTGGTTAGCTTTTAATGGTAGGTGTTACCACATATTTTTACATATTAATACTAGGTGGTCATGCTTAGCACGACCCATGGAAGTTAATGTTTATTGTTAAACGATGATTTATATGCTCGTTAATTAGGGTTAAAAAAACAAAATAAGAGCTATGGACAAGGTATTAAATGCAGTGAAAAACAATATTGTCCACCGCGGTGGTTTTTAGTTTTGTGTGGGTTCTCCTTCTTGGAGGCTTGGAGCCCCTTTGTTGCCTTTGTTCTTTTTGTTGCGTGGCTAATAATATCTTTGCTTTTCCAAAAAAAGAAAAAAAAATGTCGTAGCAAATATCCTAAAATAAAGTTGACTAACATTTGTTCCACTCAAACTTTACTTGTATGTTTCCAAAAAAAATCAATGGTTAATAATGGTATATGCTCATTGATAATATCACCTAATTCCCTTTACTTCTTACATTATATATTTTTATACATCAACAAATATGCATAAATACTGTAACAATAATTTAATTTTGACTTTGCAAGTCTCTTAAACTAATAATTCAATTGGTTATTTTGAAAAGGAATAAAAGAGAAAAGGAGAAAAAGAGATAACAATACAATCACAACCAACATTTTTTTTCTAAAAATATGTTATTGTTATTATAAAGAATAATATAAATAAGTCTTACAAATGCAACAAAACATTACAACCCAAAAATTGCAACCAAACGAAAACTATTTACGTGACCAATATAACAAAATAAAATTATTTATTTACTAAAATAACTTTCTAGTTACATCGATGCTCTTCTAAAAAACATAAGGAAATGGAATAATAATAATAATAATCGTTGTTAAAAAAAACAAAAAAATACATCAAATCTGATCACAATTCAGAAGTCCATAACCAACCTCCACTTCATTCGCGCATCCCGTCGTTTCATCTCATCACAATACTATGCACTATTAACACCATGCACTAATACTATTACTGTTGATCACTTTTTGACCACATGTCTCATCTACTCATTTTTACTACATTGAGAGTAAAAAATGCAATGTAAATATATAACATTTTACGCAATGCAAAATGTATGATCATACACACTAATTAATTTTCGTATAACATAACAAGTTGATAGTTTAATTATATCAAAAAATAAACATAACTTGATGGTATAGCAACGCGGGTACATCACTGTTGACGAAGCCACATTTTCTTTTTCTTCTTCAGTTTTTTATTTTGAAAATAGACCTATAAACAAAATGAGAAAAGTTCGAACCACGTTATATAACAGTGCTTGTTATGCAAGTGTACTCCTTTGATATTTATAAAGAAAGGTGTTTTTTTAACGAGTGTGAAGTGTTGTCCTAATTTTTTTATGAGAAAAACTATTACAAGTAACATTTTATAAAGAGAGCAATTATTATATGATTATGTGTTGTTATATAAATTTGCACAACAAATGTGTTTGGCAATTCCCTAAACTCCTAAAGTTACGCACTTATCTACCTAGTTACATACTTAAATCTTCAAACTATAAAGACATATGTTTGGAAAAAGGCACTTACTAAAAAATCACTAAAAAATATCCTCTGAACCAAAGGAGTGTGAGCGAGAGAGCTCTAGATGGGCGTGGGAGATAGAGGAGGAGAAAGGTTGCGTAGGGGATGTGATACCCAGGGTATGTTTGATTGTGTAGCGAGGCATAGGAATCTGGAGTGGAGAGTAGAGAGATTGTGATGTGCTGGTGTTGGAGGAGGAGCGAGTGTAGGATGAGGAGTGAGTAAGGACTACGGGCCCCCCCCCCCCCCCCCCCCCCCCCCCCCCCCCCCCCCCCCCCCCCCCCCCCCCCCCCACGGTGAACGGGGAGACCCGGATGAATTTGTGATGCTTAGTAGGAGTCTGAGAGGTTTGTTTTATGGAGAGCAGGGGAGGACAGCGGAGAGAGAGAGGTAGGGGGGGGGTGAGAGAGAAGGACGAAGGGTGAGAGGTTGAAGGGGGGTGGGATGGAGAAGAGGGAGGATGACGAGAGAGAGAGAGAGAGAGAGAGAGAGAGAACCAGAAGACAAAATCACCTTTGAGGCCCAAGACGGCGATTGGATTCCGGTGCATAATAGAAGAAGACTCAAGAATAACACAAGTGGTGTGCTAAACACATCCACTCAAGGAACAACTGAAAAAAAAGGCCCTCGGTTTTTGATAGGTTGATGAGAGAAATAACCGTTTCTTACTTTAGAGGGAGAGAGAGAGAGGGAGAGAGAGAAAACCAGAAGACAAAATCACCTTTGAGGCCCAAGACGGCGATTGGATTCCGATGCATAACAGAAGAAGACTCAAGAATAACACAAGTAGTGTGCTAAACACATCCACTCAAGGAATAACTGAAAGAAAAAGGCCCTCGGTTTTTGATAGGTTGATGAGAGAAATAACCGTTTCTTACTTTTTCACAAGATTCCTAGATTCACGGGATACAAAAGCCTTGTGGAAGATTTTTGAGAGACACGGGGATATAGTAGATTTATACTTGGCAAATAAGAGAACACACTCGATTTGGTTTTACTCGTTTCAAGAATGTAATCAATCCAGCGGCATTTGAGAAGAAACTTACGGGAATCAATATCAGGAACTCACGAATGGTCATTAATGTGGCCAAGTACCAGAAAGGAATCAACAATCACACAAAGGAGCATGTACACACAACTATAAATGGTCTCCGACCACAAGTGAGAAAGATAATAAAAATGGATAGTCACCTGAATGGACGATCATTCGCTCAAGCTGTTAATGGTAATGGTGTAGATCTTGGGTCGTCGTCGGGTTATTCTAATGCTGAAATGGAAAATTCAATGGTTGAGCTTGTCCCGAACCAGATTCTTTGTGAGCGGTTGAAAACATGCTTACTAGGAAAGGTCAAAAGCTTCGAGATACTCCAGAATATCACAAGTTCGCTTTTGGAAGATGGCCTGCAAGATTGTGTGGTGCACTATATTGGTGGCTTGTCAATATTGCTCGAATGGCCAACAGAGTCGGCCGCCAATGATATACTAGATAAGAGTAAGAATATACTGCAAAACTGGATGGAAGATGTTCAAAAGTGGGATGAAGAAATGGAACAACCTAAAAGATTGGCATGGATTCAACTTGAAGGGCTACTAATGCATGCATGGAGTATGGGTTCTGTTAAGTCCATCACCAAGAGTTTTAGGAGAATCATTGAAGTGGATAACATAAATTTGAACTCTTTCCAAGTGAACAACATCAATGTTCTTCTGTTGATGAAATCTTTTGATTCCATTAATCGAGTAATCAAGGCTAAGCTTAAAAATAGAGTGTATCACATAAAAGCCACAGAAAATACTTCCAAACCGATTGAGATTGGTACTAACTAGGCTACGAATGCAGGGACCTCGAAAAATGATATGGATATTTCTAATCAGTTTGATTATTCTTCTGATGATAACTTCGATGCGAATTTAGAGGATGATGATTATACACCACTAGGGGGTGGATTTGAAGATGATGTTATTTATGAAGATGACGTTTCTTCGAGAAATTTTACGTCGGTCAAAAATATTGACGCTGATAATTATGTTCCAGAAACCGAGGCTGCCCATACCTCCGGTGACACCACATTGCCCAATGGAGACTTGGTGGTTGTAGTTGATACTTACGAGGTGATTATTCAATCACATGTGCCTATGAAGAAGATAGAGACGGTTAATAGTTCCCCTAGGTTGGCAGAAGACGTGTGTATCGACATTACAAAACAATCAGTTCCCAAGGAAGATGTTAATTACGCGTTGGCATCTAATTTTGCTCATATATCTGATGGACTGGTTACTAATGATTTGTTAAATGGGCCTTGTGAGCAAGAAAAGAATGATGTTTCTAGTTGTGGCCCAAGTGGTGTTGGTAATTTTCTAGGCCTTATTAAAAAAATGCATGGCACGTGCCACACATTTAACAAATGTGTTGGGGGAAAACTGATCTTTAATATAATGCTTGACTCTGCCAAGCAAAAGGGGATTGATAATAAAAAAGTCAAGCCATCAAATACATCAAATACAGATCTCAAAACGAAGAAGAAGATAAAATCAAGAGGGTTAGTGATTGGTAACTCACATTTAAAGTCTTCCTCTAGTAATGGTTCCTCATGCTCTAACTCTTCGGAAGCAGCTATTAGAGATGATATTGGTAAAAAACTCGGATATTCCGTTAACCACCATTCTAGCAATGGAGTACCAAAAGAGAATATTGATGGATCATCCTGATTTCATCTCAATTAGAAGGTGTGCTATTTATTCAAATGAATATCTTATCTATTAATTGCAATGGTCTTGGGATGTCATATAAACAAAATTGGATCTGTGATTTTCTTTGACAAGAGAAATTATCTGTGGTGGGAATTCAAGAAACTAAAATAGAGTTGATTGATCTGAAGCTTGTTCATTTTTTGTGGAGTTCAGATTCTGTAGATTTTGTATTTAGTAGATCAATAGGGGCATCAGGTGGTACTCTATTATTATTAAATCCTTATATTTTTTGTAAGGAAGGTAATTTAGTTAGGAACTCTTTCTCTGACGCGTATGGTAAATGGCATGATGATATGGTATGCATTGTTACCATATATGGCTCCCAATCTGACAATGAAAAGGAAGGGTTGTGGAATAAGTTGTCAGACGCCATAGGGTGAGACATGGTATTTGGATTCTTTTTGGTGATTTCAATGCGGTTCGTGATAGCTCAGAAAGGTCTAGGTCTATTTTCAATGCAAGAGAAGCAAACGCTTTTAACAAATTTATTGCAAGGAATGGTCTTCTAGATTTTCAAATGGGTGGGAGATAGTTTACAAGATTTAGTAGGAGCGGAGACAAATTGAGTAAATTGGACCGTTTCCTTGTCTCTCACAATTTTTCTCACCATTGGCTGGACACTACTGTTACCGCCATGTGTAGGTTTATCTCTGACCACACTCTTATTCTCAAAGAATGTCATTGGGACTTTGGGCCTCGCCCGTTTAGAGTTTTTTATTTTTTGTATGAATGTGATGGTTTTGATGACTTGGTGAATGCGTCTTGGTACACAGGCTCATATAATGGAAGTGATGATATCAAGTTAAAAAACAAGATAAAAAATCTTAAGGCCGATATCAAACGTTAGAGCTTTGAGAAAAGGTTGAAAGATACCGCGAAGCTTGAGAGTCTTAAAAGTGTTTTGTTAAATTGGGACTCAAAGGCAGAAAGAGGTCTTTTATGTGCCTCTGATGTGGGTATGAGAGACGAAGTAATTGCTAAAATTCATCAACTTGAGCGAGAGCAACAAAATGGTTTAAAGCAAAAGAGTCGAATTAAGTGGGCTATAGAAAGAGATGAGAACTCGAGATATTTTCATGCCTCGGTCAAGAATAAAGGGAGAAAAAACAATATAAATGGAATGATTTGTAATGGAGATTGGTCAAATGACCCGACCATTATTAAAGAGTCCGTTTATGCTCACTTTGTAAGCCGATTCAAAGAATTAGATGGGAACATGCCTCATCTTCGCAGCAATCGCTTCCAAAAAATACATCCTGATTAAAGAGTTCAACTTAAGTCCCTGTTTTCTATGCAAAAGTTAAAGCAAGCGGTAGATGAATGCTCGGGCTTTTAGGCCCCCAGACCAGATGGGCTTAATTTCAACTTTTTAAAGAGATATTAGGATATTTTAAAACTAGATTTTTTCAAATGAATCAAGCATTTTTAAGCTTCTGGTAAACTAGCGAATGGTGTAAACCCATCATTTATCACGCTCGTTCCAAAGGTTAAAGACCCTATTAGTGTGTCTGATTTCTGCCCCATTAGCCTTATAGGTTGTGTATATAAGGTTATTTTAAAAATTCTAGCGTCGAGATTGGCAAAGGTTATTGGTATTGTTATATCTCCTAACTAAACCGCCTTTTGGCGAGGCATCAAATTCTGGATGAGGTGCTTATTGCAAATGAGATTGTCAATGTTGCATTGAAATCGAAATTAAAACTCCTACTTTTCAAAGTTGACTTTGAGAATGCTTTCGATAGTGTAAGTTGGGATTTCTTTATTAAAGTAATGAAGCAAATGGGCTTTGCTTATAGATGGTGTGAGTGGATTAAAGGTTGTTTGCAATCTGCCATAATTTCGGTTTTGGTAAACGGTTCGCCTACAAAAGAGTTTCGAATGAAGAGAGGGCTTTGTCAAGGTGATCCGTTATCTCCTTTTTTGTTCATCATTGTAGCAGAGGCTTTACAAGTCTCAATACGTGATGCTTGTGACAACGGTATTTATAATGGATGATCCCTTGCTAATGACGGTTCTAATTTATCTTTATTACAATATGCCGACGACGCTCTTTTTTCGGCGAATGGTCTACTAAAAATGCTAAGAACTTGGTGAGGATTCTTAGCTGGTTTCAAGATGCATCAGGCCTTAAAGTAAATCTCTCCAAAAGTAGACTTTATGGTATAGGTGTCAATATAAGCGAAGTAATTAATGTTGCTAATTCTATTAATTGTCAGCATGACTCCGATCCTTTTTGTTAATTGGGTTTACCAGTTGGGAAAAATATGAGAAATAAATAAAGTGGGCTTGCTGTGGTGGATCGAGTTAACTCTAGGTTATCTTCTTGGAAATCTTGTCTACTTTCGATAGGTGGACGCCTCACCCTGTCTAAAGCGGTTCTTGGGAGTTTACCACTTTATTAGCTATCGATCTTTAAAACTCCCACTATGATTCTTAAACAATTAGAATCTATCAGAAGGCACTTTTTTGGGGCTTTAAAGATGATGCAAATGGAATTTCATAGGTTAAGTGGGATATTGTCCTTTAAAGTAGCGAGTTAGGAGGTTTGGGAATTGGTAGTCTTAGAGCTAAAAACTTGGGTCTACTTGGAAAATGGTGGTGGCGATTCTTAAATGAGAAGAATGCGTTTTGGTGCAAAGTTATTTCAATGTTTGTTCTTTCCATGTATATATTAAAAAACGGTGTAATTGGCGGTTTTAGTTTTCTAGAATCGTTTCAGTTCTAGCATAAAATACCTGTGAAAATGTTATTGTTCGGTGTGGCTATTGATACATTGGTGGTTTTTCCTTTCCTCCGTCTTTCTTTTTTAAGGGATGTGAAAAGTGGAGGCGAAACTTCATTTTGGAATGATATTTGGACCCATTCTGGTCAAACGTTAAGTTCTTATTTCCGCGCCTTTATGCTCTCGAGTCTAATAAACATTGTCGAGTAAATGAGAATATGAACTGAGTTGAAATGGGTATTTTGTGGGAGCAATTGGAGTGGGTGTTCAGCCCAACGATGTAGGTTACTTTATTAATGAAGTTAGCTATCTCGCCTCATTGGGAATCTTGTTCTTTCTTCGGAGCAACAAGATGGTTGGAGATGGAAACTTAACTCGAATGGTAAATTCAGGGTTAATAACCTTTCTAAGCTTATTAATAATTCTGATAAGTTTCTCCAATACATGTCATATAAGGAGATTTGGAACTCAGTTTTGTCCCAAAAAAAGTGAATAATTGCATTAGGAGAGCGGTGACTTATAGGCAACCAACCCGTGCCAATCTACTTCTCCGGAGCTTAACCATCTCATCTTCTCTTTGTCCTTTGTGTGGCCTTAAGGAGGAATCTTTACATCACATCATATTATCTTGTTTGGTTGTCTCACAGCTATGGAGTAAATTCTGAAAATGGTGGCGTATTAAACGATCCCCAATAAATATTCTATCGATATCAGACGTGTTGGATTTTTCTCCTCCAATCTCTAAAGATCATTGTAAAATCTACCAAGCTTCGCTATAGACTCTTTATTAGGGAGATTTGGTCATGGGGCGTAATAGAATTTGTTCACGCGGGGTGCGGAAGTTAGTTGGTCTTCTAAGTCTCAATCCGTAATGAAAGACATCTTTTTTTTTACCCTCAAGAGCCCAACTCTTTCATGCTTTGGATTTCCCAGCAGAGGAAATAGTCAATAGATTGGATCACTTTGGAAGCTAAAATGCCGATTTTTTTCTAACTTACTACGAGTGATGTAAGCTCGTTAGTTTTATTTTCTTTGTTTTTGGGGTTTGTATGGTTTTGTGTGGTATATAAAGGCATGTATTCTTTCTTTCCTAGATTATCTTCTTGTTGAAATGCTATTTATTGTAGTTTACCTCTTCCTCCTTTGTGAGTTTTGATTATAAAAGCGAAGCCGTTAAAAAAAATAAAGACATATGTTTTGGATGTTTAAGAAATAAAAATAAAAGTGACTTACAGAATAAAAAGTGACCTACGACATAGCTCATTTTCTCTGAAGAAATCAAATGAATGTTTAATCTTATCCATTAAATAAAGTTAAATCTTAGATTAATCCTCACCATTAGATCAAACTCAAATGGATGGTGAAGATTTGTCCCTTGGTATGTGAGGAGAATCTGGTATGCAAATGAACTTTTCTCCTTTGGTGAAATCATGAGTTTTTTTTACTTATTGAGTAGGATGACATGTTTTCTTTTTTCTTTCTCCTTCACCTTACAAGTATTTTACTAACATGCGTCTCATCGTTTACCTATATCTACACAAAAGAAAGAGAAAAAAACTCCTCGCCTGACAAACTCACCACCCAAACCAGACAAGAAGGCATGAACTTTATAAACATGCGTAAGCCAACCAAGCATTTAATCACATATACACCCAAGAATCTGCGAGAGAACCAAAATAAGCAAAAATAAAAAAATAGACATACCGTTACTTGTTTGTCATTATCTGATTCATCTCCATCATGAAAAACATATCACGCCGTTAACACAACTACTCTATAAATTCAAGCTAAAGAAACTCAAGTTACGTGCATGTTAATTAAATATTATGATGAAAAGAAAAATTTAACATAAGCGAGAAAAAGAAAGACGGTGTTACCTTGTTCGGAAAATTGCTTTGCCGGAAAAAAGGCAAGTGGCAATCAATGTACAGGTTAAGTGAAACGGAGTGGGTGAAATGAAATAGTTTGAGCGAAAAGTTATAGAAACTTGTGTGAGTAATGTAGCAAAAGAAGTACATCATTTTTACAAAAGTCCAAACAATAGCTAAAAGTTTGATGCCTACGTGTCATTTTTTTTGAAGCTTTACGTGTCATTTTTTGAAGCCTGCACAGTGATTTGGAGCTTCTCGTTTATAAAATAGGTAGATAGATAGATAAGAAAAATACGTTTTTTATTAAATAATAGTTTTTATTATAGTTATATACTTATATGCATGCTTTTTCCTTTAGTACAAAAACCATGAGAAACCCATACAAGCAAAACCCAAGTAAACAAAGGCCCACATAAATTTCTCCATAGCCCACCTTATAAAAGCATCTCAAACCCATTTTAGGGTTTCCTCTATTTCATCACAAGCAGCCAGCTCCATCCTCACATCTCATCTCTTCACACTGCACAGCAACAATGGCCGTCGGGTAACACACGCCTTCCAAACCTTTCCTTCTTTGATTCCTCCTACCTTACATACTACTAAAAAAACAAAAACACCTAAAATATCAACACACCAAATAAAATCTAACATAAATAAAATAAATAATATAAAAAACACCCTCTAAACAAAAACAAACACACCACCTCCCTAACACATCTCAAACAACCAACACCCATAAAAAACCTCCCCCCCACTTACATAATTCTCACCCAATACACAACGCTCCAAAACCCTCCCCCAACCATTATATATATAGATCACAAATCACAACCTAAAAATAACACCCACTATCACCACCAAAAATACTATTATATAACATCTCCACAGAGAGTAGTGAGGATCCTCTCTTCCTCAAATCTCCCTTATAACAAATAATTTATAAACTCAAACCACTCTCATACAGCCCCATAACCTCACGCAACCACCTCATATACTAAATAAAAATCTCAATTTAATCAATTAACAAAACATTTAACTCACTCATTAATCTCTCCCTTACTTCTATATTATATATGAGACAGTGTGTGTGTTGTAACATATCTCACTTACACCTACATAACCCACCCCCACCCTCCCCTTATTATAACTCTAACCATAACTCCTCATAGATCACGATACATTATTACACAACTCTCAGCGCACTCAAACACTCGCGCCACCCTATAATCACCCATACCTATCCTCTCTCTCCACTCACAACAGACACTCACCCTCTCCTCTGTTGGCAAGACCCTTGTTTCTCGTACTCAGGGTACCAAGGTAATTTCCTTTTTTTTATTGAAGTTTGAATTGCTTATAAATTAAAAAATGATAATATTTATTTGTTTAGTGTGAAATGAGCTGTATTGTATTAGTAGGTGCTTATTCAAACGGCTTATTTGATTCCGAGTTTTATAAATTAGCACCAGTGTTTAATTCACTTTGTGTTTTGACTGCTGTATGCTTTGTATTAGAGGGTGTTTGGATTAGATTATTTTATGGGCTTAATGGCTTATTGACATTTGGAAAAGCCGATAAGCTTACTTTTTGAGCTTATGAGCAGATAGGTATAAGCTCATGGCTTAAATAAGCTATGATCGTAACATCATAAGCCCATAAAAGTGAGCTTATCGGCTTTTCTAAATATTAATATGCTGTTAAGCCCATAAAGTAAGCTGATTCAAACACCCCCTTAATAGCTGATAATGCTTTCATAATCTATTACTATGAACTATGAAGATTTTTTAATCAAGCGATCATTGTTGTAGGAAGTTTTTTTCTTTGTTAGCCATGCTTTTTATGCGACTAAAATGTCTTTTATTATTATCTCTCAAGTTTTTTTTAATATAAAACAATCATCTTTCACGATCTTTTTTTATATCGGAATTTTAATTTTGGAAAGCTAATTGGTCTGTTATTCTTTTAATTTTCAGATTGCCTCAGAAGGACTGAAACATCGTGTGTTCGAGATCTCATTGGCTGATCTCCAAAATGACGAGGATCATTCCTACAGAAAGATCCGTCTGAGGGCTGAAGATGTTCAAGGAAAGAACGTGTTGACCAATTTCTGGGTATGTTACGGTATTTAGCTCAGTTATATGTTTTTTTTATAGTGTACTGCTTATCCGTTTTAACATGCACTTCGTTCTCAGGGGATGGACTTCACTACTGATAAGTTAAGGTCGCTTGTGAAGAAATGGCAAACTTTGATTGAGGCACATGTTGATGTTAAGACAACCGACAACTACACATTGAGGATGTTCTGCATTGGCTTCACAAAGAAGAGGGCCAACCAGGTCAAGAGGACCTGCTATGCTCAATCTAGCCAAATCCGTCAGGTATATTGATGCCTGCAGCTATTGTTTTGATGCTTGAAATTTGTGTATGTTACATCTATGCAAGTAGTTTATCTTTCTGTGTTCTAAATTTTACTTTTATTTTTTTGATATTATTAGATCCGTCGCAAGATGACGGAAATCATGGTGAACCAAGCTCAATCCTGTGATCTTAAGGAGTTGGTCCAGAAGTTCATCCCTGAATCTATTGGTAGAGAGATCGAGAAGGCAACATCTAGCATCTATCCCTTGCAAAATGTTTTCATCCGCAAAGTCAAGATTTTGAAGGCACCGAAGTTTGACATTGGCAAATTGATGGAGGTAGGTTTCTGTACTTATCTTCATATCTACTTATGCTAGATGATGTTTAGCGATCACTTTTGAGTTTTACATGAACAAAACTACTCTTATAATCTGATTTCCTACAATTTTGTTAAAACTTTACTATGCGAGATTAGTAGAGTTCTGAGTAAATATTGTGCTACACAAATAATGGTGTTTATATTTGTTTACCAGTCACGTTTTACTTTTATGTGTCTTCTGACTCACTTTTGTTATGTAGGTTCATGGAGATTACTCTGAAGATGCAGGTGTGAAGATTGACAGGCCTGCTGATGAGCCAGTTGAAGAAGCAACCGAAGTTATTGGTGCCTGAATATGAGAGTTTATTACCTTTTTCACTCTTTTCTTTTCTATAATTTCTTGAACCAAAAAACAATAGCAGGTGTTGTTTTCATTCTATAGAAATTAGCATCAATATTTTGCCTTCATGTTGAATATGCACTTTTTTGTAGTTGAAGCTTTGCCATCGTTTGATAATATTTTGTACTCTATTGTGCTTAGTGACTAGCGAGTTTTCGTCTATATGTATGTTGTTAAGCGTGCTAATGGCTCATAGTTGTACGATTACAATACTTTGTTTGACAAATCTAAAAACGGGTCAAAACTAACCGGTTTCTTGAATGCTTGAAACCCAGTTCAAACTGCCGATCTTTTAGAAACCCGGGTCAACATGTGTCAAACAGAGTAGACTAAACCGGCCGGGTTTGTTCTTTTAATGTATTCATTACATCTTGAAAAAAATAAGCAGAGTATTTACCGTATTTGCCCTAGTGTTAAGCTTTTTCATTCATTCTTTCATACCCATTTTTATTCCTGCCGTAATGATAATAACCTGGCGGTCAAACTGGTTGACCCGGTGACTTGTCCTGTTCGATCACAGCCATGATTTTCAAAACATTGGTTTTAAAAGCCAGACGTTGATGACTCAAGTCCTAACAAAAAAATTGTGTTCTTGAGATTTTTAGGAGAAGAAAGCGAAGGATAATAAATTACACTAAATTTACTCTTTTAATCTTCTTTCCAAATTAAGATGAAATGGAGTGAAGTTGAATTTAAAGCTTTGTTTTATTTACATCTTCTCTTTTCTTTCCAACTCAGGAACACAAGCTAAAAAACCAGTTCTTATATTCTCCTCTTTACTTCTCTCTCTTTTCCCCTCTCCATCTCTCTTATTTCTGTTCAATACTTGACAACTGAGTGTTAATGTTTCAAAACATTGTTAGCTAATTATCTGGTTTCTATTAAAATAAGCCCACCACAAGTTTGGAACAAAAGAAGTGTAACTTTTGCAATGAGCCAAAAATGCTTGATCGATGTCTCTTATCCTTTAGGAGGATATACCTTGTAATGCTAATTTGCAAACGTTCGATTGCTAATCGTTAAACCTTGGGCAAGATTTGGGAATAAGTGTTTGTCAGGTTCATTTTTGGCATTGTTGGCACTCAGCAGTCAGCACCATCATGAGGACAGCCACCACTATGCTTGTAGCATCACATCGCATGCCTTTGTCTAAAGTATTTGTTTTTCTGAACTTGTGTTTAAATTTCTTTTATCACATCTTGTGTTTTAGTCAAGAAGTATGCAACTTTAGTTGATGTTGTTCTGCAGAATTATACTGCAGGTATATATAACAACAACGACAAAAAATAAAAACAAAAATTTGGCAATTTGCACACATCCATCCAAACATGTCATTTGCATACAACAAACTATGTGATACGTCCAAAATTTGGATACCATCTTTTCAACTAAATCCCACCCTTATGAATATATTATGTCAATGATAGTCTCGTGAATACATTAAATGAAAGCTTTTGATTTAATGAAACATTAAGTCCGAGTTACGCGCTTCATGATTTTATATGAAGAAGATTAATGAAGTGATATGCTATATAGCTCATCCATCTTAAGGTTGAGATGGTGCATCCTAACCAAATGAAACTATGCGTCGTATCCCCTACTCTACATGTTGATGTAGCCTTATAAACTGAACCGTTACTTATGCTTCCGTGTTTCCACATGAAGCATATGCATAGATTTCCTGTATAATAATTGATATATGACCAGTAATTATCATAATCTCTTTGTTTAGTTCGTTCATTAAGACCAAATACTAATTGGCGTTATAATCACGCTTTTATTTCATTGATGTATATACAAGTGACGAACAAACTAGTAGTACACATACTATCAAAACAAACTCTAAATATCACTGTAATACGTAGACAGAGGTTTCAAATCATGTTTCTATTCTTCCCTAACACACTTGCACTTAGCATAAAATCACGACATCAAGTATTACCTTGTTTCACCATATTCATCACACCCTCATGGAGTTGTAATACCTGAAAAATTGATAACCATAAGTTATAAATCACGTCGTTGCAGGTAACTGATTAAAGAGATACCAATAAACTTACTTCCACACTTGAAATGACGAGGCACTCTACGTCCACAACCTTGAATAAGTCTAATAAAACGATTGACATCAATAAGCGCAGCCAACTTAGGCGTGATAGCCGGACATACACACTCAACATGGCTAACCCGAATTCGTTGACAGCAAGAAGCGGACGGAGACCTTCCATACATTACATTTTTGCACTCGTTAATGCCAAGTCTTCTTTCTTCCTTGCACTCGGTAGCTGTTGGTGCAGCACGAGCCGTAGCCAAGAACATTATTGCTATCAAGATTATAACCAAATTCATACTAGTATTCATTTTAAAAAAGTTTATGTGAAATTTCTTGGTGTTTTTACTCTGGTTCCTAAGTTGTATTTATAGAGGGGTGGTGTCTGTTTTGGACTTTATTTTCATGCAGACGTCAACGCGGAATAGTAAGACTAATATGTCCTTTTTACATCTTAAACTAATGCGGTATAATTTCAAATCGCTCAATTTTGTACTACGTAATTTACTAAAGTTAGAGCTTAAGTTCTGTCTAGTTCGTCACATAATCTTTTGAGGGCCTCATCTGCATGGCTGCTATCAGGGCTTCCTCGAATTTTTGGAAATTTTGAGGTCCTGGACGAAATTACATAGTGAGGACTTTAGAGAAAAAAAATGTTATATACGAGCTGTCACCGTTTATAATATATAATATGCAATTAGTTCTCTTAACGTTTAACATAATACTCATTTTAGATATTTTCTCATCCAAATACTTTTTTTTTGTGAAAAATATGTGTACAGATACATATAGTTGTTAACGATACAATTTTACGGCCTTTAAATTTTTTGAGGCCCTGAGCAGTCGTTCAACTTACACACCCCCAAAGATGGTCTGCTACTATATTTTAAAGCCTCCTATTTACAAAGTTTGCATTGCTAAAAGAATTTAGGAGTTTTGGTCTAATATGTTTTTTCGATTGTTTCTTTTAACAATTTTTCTTTAACTGTACATGTCTTGTTACCGCCACAACAAGCATGAGCCACTCCTATCGTGTGAACCGATAATATCGCACTTTTCTTGTGTGATTGGTTGGAGGTATTAAGAGGTATCTCATATTGCTTACTTAAAACTGTGTATCTGCTAATTCATAATAAGCAATACCAACATCTGTTTATTGCGCTATGAAATAAGTCGATAGATTTTCCACTCAAATCCTTGCAAATTGATTATTTGTGCCTAAGAAACACAATAAGTTGATTATAACAGTTTACAAATGTTAATACAAAATAGGTGTCGGGTACAGACCTGGGCTCAAATCCTGTATTGGATTGGGCTATCGGATGATTTGAGCGTTGGGTTTTGTATTAGAGCAAGAGAAGTGACGATTCCCTGCACAATTAAACGAAAACCGTTAGCCTTACCGTGGGGGCGGACCCCACGGTTAGACTCCGGCGTGAAAATAAGTAAACATGTAGAGAGAGAAAGTATGAAAGTATAGAGTGAGAAAATCGTACTGTTCATTGTGTACTAGGTCTCTATTTATAGGGGTCTAGTACTAGGGTTTCCTAGTATTTCGTAGTGGCCAGAGTGGGTCCCTTGTCGGGCAAGGTCCCGTAATAACCGTGAATACGGACGCGTGTACTTTCCGTGGACGGAAGTATCCTATAGTTAGGTCCGCGTCCGTTTTGCTGTGTCCGGGCCGTGATCAATGCAGGATTGGGTTTGCTTTCGGCCCATGACTGCTAAGTTGGGCCCAGAAGCCCAAGTGATAGTGTGGTCCAAGCCCGAAGGCTTGGTATACCTATTATACGTTATCAAGTCCCCCCAGTCTAGTATGATATTGCCTGCGGATCATGTCCTGCGTGCGGTGATCAATGCTAGACTTCCGGTTCCTTTGTTGTTGCTAGTTTGCTTCTGGAGTTATCTATTTCATGCCGTGATGCTTCCTTATCAAGTTGGTGACGTTCCGTTGACGTGGAGCGCTGCTGTCCTTTTATCTTCTGGCTGATGTGACGGTTTTGACAGCTTTTTAACTATTTCCCAGATGTGTTGCTGTCGTTGATTATGTAA
>BQNB010133142.1:2893-18514 GCA_026074375.1 Tanacetum coccineum
CTTCACTTAATCACTTGTCTTTTCCGTTTCTTGTCGGTTTTGGTCGTTTTTGCTCATTTTTGTCTCATTTGTCTTTAATTCCCGCACACATGCATTAAACACACAAATACACATATCTTTTGGCATTTTTAGTCATTTTTGCAAGTTTTTACGGGTTTAAAACATGTATAATTAAACATCTATCAACTCACTTCGGGGGAGATTGTTAGCCTCAATTTTATTGAGTCAATAAAGGAAGCTCGTTCCCGTGTTCAAGACCTCACTTCGGGGGAGATTGTTAGCCTCAATTTATTGAGTCGAACAAGGAAGTTCGGTCACTCTACGATGGAGCTTCGGTCTTTAATTAGTTAATGTTGTAATAGAATATTATCGGGAATCGGGCTCGATAGTTAAACTAATATTGTATATGTTTCGGGTTTAATCCCAAGCAAAACCCAAGCCCGAGTCCTAGTTAAATATCCCTCGCGTCACATTAAATGTGTAGGGGTATATATATAGATATTTTACTTAGAAAATATCTATCTAAAAATTCTCTCTCTCATAATTTCTAAATCTAACAAATATCTTTTTTTTCTAATACATCTTTTTTTCTCTCATCCCTCTCTCTTCTTTCTCTCTCTACACCATCACCTCTCTTTCTTATTTTCTTGATTCGATCCGTGTGGTTCAGCATATGAAGTGTTAGACGGGTTCCTACATACTTTTTGTCAGTCCTTTTACAAATGTAAAATGACTAAAAAACTGGTTGCCCTAGTACATGTTGCCCTAATAGTACCAGTTGCCCAAAATATTTATACATTACAAATAGGGACACATGGCGTGTTGTGGTGAGGTTGCCCCAACACACAGTCGCCCTAGACCCTTTTGGCTTAAAAATGTTTTTTGGGAGAGAAGGTGACTAGCACCCTTGCACTCGGACCTTTTAGGGAATTTTCCTTATAAATATATGGTTTTACACACTATAAATCGGTAAAAATGTTAAATTTTGAAAGACATATATACAGACAATGGCGATGTCTAAGTATCAAGGTTTGATGGGAACATTTGCGTAAATGAAAGATATGCCAAAACAGTGCACCTCCATTTCTTTCAACATCCATCATAATTACATAATGCACAATGCTTCATAATCATTTGATAGTCAAAAGTGTGTGCAACAAGACTACATGAAATTAGAATCTAGCACGAGAACATAAAATCATAAATTCCTAGGCCAAGGTTCAAGTGTTGAGCCTTACACTAGTTGCTTGAATTTACCTCTGGTTTCACAAACCAGCTACTAGCATGATCTCCTGCTTCAATTTCACTGGTCAAACGAAAACATCATAAAAACAAGCATAAGGTGGAGTGATGATAGACATTTACTAGTCTTAAGAATAATCAGATATATAACAATTGAAAAATAGATTAGTTTTTAATATATGTCTTCAGCCTCTGTTTTGGTGATGTATTTGACGTCCTTTGAAGCAAGAAAATCGCAGAAACTTGATAGATCTTTCTCCTGGCAGAATCTATAGATATGACCCAGAAAGTTGTTGAATTGTTCTAGTTCCTAAACAAAGACACATTTATTTTCAAATCATGGTCAACAATCAAAAGTTATGTACACAAATATATTTTCAAAATATGGTCAACAATCAAAAGTTATGTACGTTGGTAATGTAAATGACACGTAGAATCATCTCGCACTCCATCCATTAAAAATTTTCATCATATCAGTAAACATGGAAATCTATCCAAGATTTCAGAATAAATATGACGGATAGTAGAAAGAAAAATGCTTACTTGCTCAATGACATAACCCTTTCGGAGAGCAAAAAGACATTCTAAAGCCTTTGGATAAGTGTCCCCTTCGTATGAGCTCTCGACCAGATCAATTACTTTATTTTTCATACCATAAATTGCTTTACTAACCCATTCGGGACTATCTCTGCGAGATATCATAGCTTCAAAATCTGGTACAGGAGTCAAGTCCCCGATTGTCTCAATCTTGACTGTAGATGTAGAAGCCAACAAGTCAGTAGACTGGTCCTCAATCTTACCAACTTCCCCTTCAAAAGATCCAGATGGTTTGTCTCTTAACAAGCGCCTAGTCGATTTCTTCAGCTGAACATGAGATTGTAGATGTTATATTGAAAACTGCTTTAACACTCAAATTATTTTCATGTTATGGTAGAAACTTAGAAGATATAATTAAGGATCTCATTCACTTATGAATGTCTTGTTTTACATCCAACATAAAAACTAACCTTCAGATTCTCTTTAAGTTCAAAATGCCTATGAAATTCATCGATCACGAGCTTGTTCTGGGATATAGCTTCAGGATCAGGCTCTGTTATTCTTTTGAGAGTTGCATCAAGTGGCGGCACAGCTGCATCTGGATCCTTCGATTTCAGTTCAAGATGGTGATAAAAACGCTGAACAAATACCAATAAGAAGTCAGGGGACGGGGAAGGCTCTTAATTTGTAAAAGCAAGAGATCTGAATATAGCCTCTTTGCTCATCAGAGATCATTAACAAGTACTAAAAGTAGCAATTTTCGGTCCACACGATTACATTGTTATGTCTTAGTAAAGAGTATTTTAGATATCTGGCTAACCAAACAATTTTTATTAAACTATGTGCAAACTCAAACAGAGTCCTTATTTTTGGATAGAAAAAGTAATTTTCGTTCTTTGTGAAACTAGAGGAATGCATATTTATACTACTAAAGACTATCTCTGGCGAAGTGAACAATATATCCTTCACAAAGAAATTCAATCCAGACCTTCAGGGTGGTAGGGATGACATCATGTTCTAAGTTGTAATGAGTTTTAATAATCAAAAATATAAACATAAATAAAGCTAAGAACTTGATTCAACATAAACAAACCTTTCATCCCATTACTTCAAGTGTAATTTGTCCAACTTAGAGGGATCGTTACATCTGATAAGAAGTCCAGCACACTCATATTCGCTAAATTGTTCAAGAAGGTTTTTCCCTTTCTGTTGGGAATTATACATTCCTGACATAGTACCATTAGTCATATACTTAGTACTGCTAGTTATAGTTAGTACTGACAGTACAAAATGTTAAGTAGTGCTTAGATAGTTAGTACCGTTAGTATAAAATAGTTAGTACCGTTTAAGAGATATGCATGAGTTATTATAGGAAAAGATATGCATGATCTTTTATGTGTTTTGTAAGCCAAGATTAGGGTTTTCCTTGGTGTATAAAAGGAACCCTTACGACATAGTTAGAGATATCAGTTCATTGTCAATCTCATAGTCAGCAATCAATATAAAAGCTTAGTTATCAATATTCATTGTTCTTCTTTGCAATACAAGTTAGATTCCGCATAACTTATAGTGTTCTTAATCAATGTTTCTCCTGTAGTTTATGTGAATCTATTCATATTAGCTACAACCCTTAACAAGGTAGTAAGATCTATATTCAAAGGGATATACAAGTGGTATCAGAGCTTGTAGAGAAACTCTGAGTAAGAAGAACAAAAACAATTTATAAACCTCTATCTTACCAAGCAAATTCAATGGCTGGATCAGAAGATGATATTCCACCACCACCACCACCATCACAAACACCAACAAAACAAACTCCTCACACTATTTCAACCATCAAACTTCCTATTCTCAAGAAGGGAGAATATGACATATGGGCTATGAAAATGGAACATTATTTGGCCCATACAGATTATCCTATCTGGGAAGTTATTCAAAGAGGAAATGGTCTTGTGAGTGTCTCAACAGATACAAATGGTTTAATAAAGGTTTTGCCTCCTAAGACTGCAGAAGAAATTTTAGCCAGAGAAAGAGAAAGAAAAGCAAGGACCACTTTGCTTATGGCTTTACCAGAAGATCATCTTGCTAAATTTCATAAAATGACTGATGCTAAAGAGATGTAAGAAGTTATCAAATCTAGATTTGGTGGAAATGATGAATCAAAGAAGATGCAGAAGTATATTCTAAAGCAACAGTTTGAAGGCTTGTGTAAGTTTATTAATCATTGTTAATGTATCCTAGATGAGTCTTAATAATGATCTAAGGGGTCATAAAGATCTCCATAATTGGTATCAGAGCAACAGTTTGAATCAAAGAAGATGCAGAATTAAAATCTAAAGCAACAATTTGAAAGGCTTCTTCTGGTATCAAATACAGAAGGGCTATAACATAAAGGCTAGTGATAGGGTTTTCAGAGTTTCCTGAGTCAGCTAGAGATACATGGTGCAGACGTCACACTAAAGATACAAATCAAAATTCATTAGGTCACTAACCTTCTGCCTGGTCCTCAAGTTTCCTAATCAATGACCAAGCCAAGAGTGGACAATCTCAGTTTTGATGATTTGTATAATAATCTTAGAGTCTTTGATTCTAATGTTAAAGGCTCTACTGCATCATCCTCTAACACATAGAATGTGGCATTCATTTTAGAGAACACTAGCAGTACTAATGATGTTAGTACCGCTTATGGTGTTTCTAACTCTACTGGTCATAACTCACAATATGAACATACTTCATCATACTCTTTACTTGCAAATCAATCCAGTTGTCCACAAATGGATCATGAGGATTTGAAACAGCTTGATGAGTTTGATTTAGAAGAAATAGACTTGAAATGGCAGGTAGCCATGATCTCCATGAGAATGAAAAAGTTCTACAAAAAGATAGGTAGAAAGCTACAATTTGATGCCTAGGAACCGGTTGGTTTTGACAAAACCAAATTTGAGTGCTATAGTTCACAAGACAAGGCATTTTGCTAGAGAGTGTAGATCTAAGGGGAATCAAGATAGTAGGAGGAGGGATGCTTGGAACACTGGGAATAAGGAAAAAGACAATGGGATAAGATCTGGTAAACAGGAGGACTCTAAAGCTTTGGTACTCTTAATCTTGATGAGGAAGGTTTTGAATAAGACGATCACTTAGAAATGACCAGAAAACTATGCTTTCATGGCTTGCAATAGTTCAGGTTCAGACAAAGAGGTAACTTCATGTTCAAAAGAATATAAATAATCTTATGTTAAACTTAAAAAATTTGTATATGAATAGAGGGAACAACTGAGATGCCATATAGAAATACAGCATATACTCTCACGCTTCAAAGAAAGTTTTAAGCACAATTAGTTGCTCATCAACAAGGTCAACTTTGGTATGAGAAAAGAATAATGTTTTGAAGATGACTTAGATGATAATAAACCTGATGTCCTTACATACATACCAAAGGATCTATGGCAGAACTGAAAAAGAAAAGAAGATTTTAAAAGCTAAAGTAAAATAGGCATAACTCTTCTAAAATCTTAATTTTTCTAAATAATTCAGATGATTCTAGGTATAAGGCGGGCTTGGTTATGGTGATCAATTGAATAAAGGGGTTTTAAAGTTATGAAAAAAAAGTTTTCCAAAGTGTGTTTGTTAGTAGAACAAGTGAAACAGAAAATAATCCTGTGAAAATAATCCTCCAATGACGGGGATTTACATCCCTTCTGGACCTGATAAAGAAATAGATGACTCACAATTTACATATAGTCCAAAGCAATCTATACCTAGTGAATCTGATGCTAGAAGCAGTAACTTTAATTCTTGTGAATCAAATTGTAGTAAAGTAACACATGAATCTATGCCTGTACCATTGTCCAAAAAACCCAAAGTAGTAAAGGTGAACCTAAAGTTTGGTCTCGAAGCTCCATCATTTGAGAGTATGAATTAAAATAGTAAGAAGAACTATTAGTGACTCTACCCATAAAAGAACAAGAAATACCTAGTTTTGCTTTTATTGATACTGATAAGCATGTAAAAACTCCTAGGCAAACTGTTATAGATTAAAACACATGTAGTCAGAGTCCTAAACCTGACAAAAAGGATTGTAGTGGTCTAATGTCTAAAAAACTAGGTTTGGGATTTAGGTATACCAAAAAGGCATGTTTTGTATGTGGAAGTTTTAGCCATCTTATAAGAGATTATGATTTTCATGAGAAAAAGATGGCTAAACAAGCTGAATTAAACAATAGGATGAGTAAGGGGTTTAGTCAAAGAGATATAAGCCATATAAACCAATGTGCAAAATAAGAAGGAAATCATCAGTAACAAATTTGTTTCCAAAAGCAGTACTAACTTAAACTTGTGGAACGATTCCATTTAATACTGCTGAGAACTAGCTGTACAAACACAGTTAAACGCTAGGCATAAATTTAATAGACAGGTCAAACACAATAATGCTACTAGGAAAGTTAATACTGTTAATCCTATTGTAAATAATGCTAGACCAAAAGCTGACTTTCATAAATCTGTTTCACCTTTTAGAAAGTCATTTAATAGAACAACAACACTTAGAACAAATTTTTTAAATCAAAAGGTTAATACTGCTGAGGTAAATGCAGTTAGTGCTGTTAAGGGAAAAAGGGAAACTGCTGTTAAGCCCTCAGCAGGTTGTAATTGGAGACCAAAAAGACATTTCTGGCACAAAGTCTCCAAATACAATAGTGGATCAACTCCTAGAAACTATGCTACTTTCAAAGATCCACTAGGCAGACTCAAGCCCAAAAAGGCTTGGGTCCTTAAGAGAATCTAATCTCTTTTATTTAATGTACATGATTATCAACATAGAGCTTTACAGAACAAAGGGATTGTTGATAGTGTATGTTCCAGGCACATGACTAGAAACAAGGCCTATCTTGCGGAATATCAAGACTTTAATGGTGGCCCTGTTGCTTTTGGAGGAAAAAGGTTACATAACTGGTAAAGGTAAAATAAAAACAGGAACAGTAGATTTTGAGAGGTGCTTTGTGAGAAGAAATTACAACATTTTAATCACTTCTCTATGTCACAGAAGATGTCAACAAGAAGAACAGGTTCTTTTCACTGACTCTGAGATGCCTGTCTTTATCTCCTGAATTTAAGTTACCTGATGAAAACAAGTCTTGACTTAGAAGTCCACAGACAAAACAATATGTTACATTTCAATCTAGAGAACATAGTTTCCTTCTGGAGGTTAGCCTGTTTAATTGCTTAAGGCCACAATTAATGAATCTAAGAACAAATGGCATATGGAGGTTTAGGGTCATGTAAACTTTAAAAACTTAAACAAACATGTAAAGGGAAACTTGAAAAGGTTTACCATTCAAATATTTTTTTCAAAATGACCACAACTTGTGTTGCTTGTCAGAAAGGAAAGCACCACAATGCCTCCTACAAGGCTAAAATCAGTGATCTCTAATAGTCAGCTCTTACAGCTTCTGCATATGGATTTTTATTTTGACCTACCTCAGTAAGGAGCTTAAACGCATAAGACTTAATGCCCTAGGTTATCACTGATAGTTTTAGCAGGGTTTAGTTGGATGTTCTTCTTAATAACTAAGGATGAAACTAGGGAATCCTTAAGGACTTTATAAGAAGCAGAATTGAGAAATCCCCCAAATTCAATCAAAAAGTTAAATCTATTAGATGTGATAATGGTACAGAATTCAAGAACAGAGATTTTATTGAATTATGTGGGTCAAAAGGGATCAAGAGGGAATATAGTAATGCCAGAACTCCACAAAAAAATGGAGTTGCTAAAAGAAAGAACAAGACCCTTATTGAGGCTGCTAGAACTATGCTAGCAGATTCATTTTTACCTAACACTTTTTGGGCTGACAGCATTAGAACTAGCTTGTTATGACCTTATAGGTTTTAGTGACCAAGCCTCATAATAAGACACCTCATGAATCGTTTTTTTTTTTTTTTTTTTCTTTTTTTTTTTTTTTTTTTTTTATTTTTAAATAACTGGTAAAATACCAATCATAATCTATATAAGACCTTTTGGGTGCCATGTGACCATCTTGAATACCATTGACCACCTAGGCAAGTTTGATGGGAAATCAGATGAAGGATTTTTAGTAGGGTATTCTTTACAAAGCAAGGCTTTTAGAGTATACAATTTAGAAACTAAGAGAGTTGAAGAAAACCTACACATAACCTTTTTAGAAAATAAACCAAATGTTGCAGGGAAAGGACCAACTTGGTTGTTTGATCTTGATTATTTAACCGATTCAATGAATTATCAACCTTTGAGATCATAGAATCAAGCTAACAAACATGCAGGTTCAAAGAAGCTAATCATAGTATAGGTATAGAAGATAATATTGATGTAGGTGATTCTGAAATAGAAGCTGAATTTGCTCAGGACTACTTTGTACTGCCAATATGGTCTTCTTATACTTCAACAATCAAGAACTCAAAAGCAAAGAATGCAGGTGAAGAACCTAACAAACATCCTGATTTAAAGACACATGAGAGCCATTAATAAGATGAGATCAAGTCTTTTGGATTAACTTGAAAGACTTACTAAACAAGAACAGGCTGCTAATGAATGCCGTTGAAGCTCTCAGGAATGAGTTTGCCCAAGATACTGAGGATTAACTTCTCAAGTAGTAAGCTGCTAAAAGCTAGCAGTACTGACCAACAGATAATACGCTAGCAGACCAGTTAGTACTGCCAGTCCATGAAAAGGTGACTAATCCTTCACTGGATCTAACCAATACTAACCATGATGATTCATAAATACCTGCACTTATGGAAATTATGACAATCCTGACTGCTGTGTTTTTTGTACGCAATGCATCTTATATGATGAGGGTGCATGGCTGACTACACAAATTTAGAAACTACTATCAATGTTAGCCTATTCCCCACATCAGAGGATTAACTATAATTCATCCTCGACTCAAATCTTATGACATCCAAAATTAGCATTCAAACAAGGAGCAAAGGACCAACATTCTAGAGCCCATGCTTTTTGTAAAGTTATATTCAAAACAGAGGAGAAATAATCATAATGATTTCCAGCATTTTTATTTGCTTGTTCATTGTCACAAAATGAGCCCAAAAAAGAAGAATCTGAAGACATTGAAGATTAAAGTTGGGTTGATGCTATGCAGGAAGAACTGCTGCAATTTAAGATTCAGAAAGTTTAGATTCTTGTAGATTTGCCTTATAGGAAGAAGGCAATTGGAACAAAATGGGTTTATAGAAATAAGAAGGATGAAAGAGGTGTTGTGGTTAGAAATAAGGCAAGGTTTGTTGCTCAAGGACATAGGCAAGAGGAAGGGATAGATTATGATGAGGTTTTTTCTCCTGTGGCTAGGATTGAAGCCATTAGGATCTTTTTAGCCTTTGCTTCTTTTATGGGATTCATAGTCTATCAGATGGATGTGAAAAGTACCTTCCTGTATGGAAAAATTGATGATGAGGTCTATGTGTCTCAACCTCCAGGTTTTATAGATCCTAAGTATCCTAAGAAGGTTTACAAAGTAGTGAAGGCTCTCTATGGTTTACACCAAGCTCCCAGATCCTGATATACAACTTTATCTACTTTCTTGTTAAAGAATGGATACAAAAGAGGAACTATTAACAAGACTCTTTTCATTAAGAAGGACAAACATGATATCATGTTCGTACAAGTTTATGTGGATGATATTATTTTTAGTTTTACAAAGAGATCTTGGTGTGTTTAAATTGAGGCATTAATGAAGAGTAGATTTCAGATGAGTTCTATAGGAGAGCTCACCTTCTTTCTTGGATTACAAGTTAAACAGAAAGAAGATGGTATCTTTATAAGTCAGGATAAGTATGTTGCAGAAATCCTGAAGAAGTTTGATTTTGTCAGTGTAAAGACTGCTAGTAAACCAATTGAGACCCATAAGCCTTTAGTCAAGGATACGGAAGCTAGTGATGTGGATGTACACCTTTATAGATCCATGACTGGCTCTTTAATGTACTTGACTGCTTCTAAGCCTGATATTATGTTTGCAGTCGGTGCTTGTTCTAGGGATTCAGTCATCCCAAAGTCCTCCCACTAAATTGCTGTAAAGAGAACTTTAGTATCTAAAAGGCAGACTAAACTGTGCCATTGTATCCTAGAATGTCTTATTTGACTTGGAAGCCTACACAAAAATATAGTGACTTGCTCGAGAAAATCGTTGACAGGAAAATCCATAACAGGGAGGTTGTCAATTTCTTGGCAGGAGACTTATTTCTTGGCAATGCAAAAGCAGACAATTATGGCTACTTCTACTATAGAGGCAGAATATGTTGCTGCTCCAAATTGCTGTAGGCAAGTTTTGTTGATTTAAAATCAAATGTTAAACTATGCGTTCAATTTCATGAACACAAAAATCTACATTGATAATGAAAGTACTATATGTATTGTCAAGAATCCAGTATTTCACTAAAAAACAAAGCATATTGCTATTAGGCACCACTTCATAAGGGATGCTTATGAGAAGAAACTTATCCAGGTGCTAAAAATACACACTAATGACAATGTAGCTGATCTTCTAACCAATGCATTTGATCTTAGCAGGTTTCAGTTCTTGGTTGTTACTCATTATGGAGGATGTATCAATCCATAAGCTGCCATTAGTTAAAGGGAAGCAATGGCTGTGTTGGTACAGTTTTTATGTTCTGAACAAGAGCAGGCTTCAGGTAATGGTTGATTGATTTACAGGACTGTTATTTTAGGATATAAAGTCATTACAGAGAGATATAGACGGTACTAAACCACTCTTATTGCCGAACTTGTTGCAGTTTTGTTTCACAAAAGTTAGTACCGACAGTGCAATTTTTGTACCGATGGACACAGTTAGTACCGCTAAGGAGCCGTTGGAGAAAATACCACCAAGGGTCTAAAGTGTAACTAGTAATGATTTCTTCGCTCTTAGGTTAATTTAACCTATATAAACCCATCTAAATTGAAAAATTCACTCACGTAATCTCTCTCAATTATTCTCCTTCTTCAAACCCTAATCTCTCATTAACCGATGATCACAAATTCTACAACCATAGCTGTTCTTGAATCGTGCCCTAAACACAATATGGTAGCTTATCTAGAGAAGACTGATGGAAATGCAGAGTTTCATGAGATTATTGACTTTATTACATGAAGCCCTATTCACTATGCTCTCACTATAAGTCCTGTAATCTCTACTACGTTTGTTGAACAGTTTTGGACATCTGCTAAGTCCCAAACAATCAATAATGTTAGATATATTAATGCCAAAGTAGCTGGCAAGCCTGTAACTATCTTTGAAGCATCCATACGAAGTGATCTTCATTTTAATGATGTTGATAGGATAGATTCACTGAATGACCAGGCCATATTTGATGATATTAAGCTCATGGGGTATGAGGGGGATTTAACTGTCCTAACATTTAACAAAGCACTATTTTCACCCTAATGGAAATTTCTATTTCATACCCTAAATCACTACCGCTTAGTACTAAAATACTTCTTGGGGGATCCAGATTTCCCACTAATATTGCCACTACATGAGATTTGCTTGACCTCTAATCAAAAAGTTTAATTACTTTTCTAAGGTTAATTTTTTATGGTGTATGCTTAGACACTTAGATGCAACGAAAACGTTTGTCATGTATCCAAGATTTATCTCAATCTTTTTGTCTAACCAGTTAACAAATGTGTCTGTCCCATTAGACCACTTTCCCATCCATGCTTTGTCAAATAAAGTTTTTTCTTTTATGGTCAAAAAGGGAAAACATTTTTCAGGGAAAGTTAAACCTCTGTTTCCTAACATGTTGGTTCAACCAACAGAGGATGAGGGTGAAGGGTCAGAAAGACCATCTAAACCACAACCTACACCCTCTCATCCTCACCCAAGTGAAGCCCATGTTGAGCCTTAGTCTGACCCATCACCTGGACCTTCACCCACTATACCTATTCCTGAGGGTTCTGGTGGAAAACTTAGAAGTCAGTCTACAAGTTGATAAATCTCTTTTGGGAGTGAGGGTGGCTACTCTCAAAGTTTCAAAGAACTCCTTTCTTCATTGTGTACACAGGTCACTGCTCAAGTTGCAGAAATTAAATCTTTGAAGGCACAAGTCAAGAAGTTGAAAAAGCAAGCAAGGCCTTTCATTCTTCTTCATAAAGCTTGGCTTAGGGCTGTTAAGAGAAAGAACCAAAACAAGAAGAAGGTATTGAAGACATCAAAGAGGAGGAGTGTATTCAAACAAGGGAGGAAAACTATCAAATCTTCCAAAGGTGCTCCTTCAGTACCTATAAACACTGAATGGGATGATTTAGACAAGGACATTGATGACACAATGGACTACACTCTTGCTTAAGATGAAGGGAAGACTGCTAAAGTTGATGAAAAGGGAGAAAATACTGCTCAACAACAAAGTACTGATAGGTAAGATGAAGGTACTGACATTCTAAAAGTTAGTATCGCCAGAACAAAACTTAGTACCGACAAGGTTAAAGAAGGTACTGCTGAGCCAGAACCAAGAAAAAGTATTTCTTAAGCAACTCAAACAACTCCAACAACCTTTGAGATGATGAATACAATTGTCTCAAGTTCTTCTAAACATGAGTCAAGCTCAGCATGTTTCAAAAGAAAAGGAAAAAGGAGTAAAATTTAGAAATGCTGAAAAGCTGAGAGACCAAGACACTGATCAACAAGATCCAATTAACACTGAAGACCTATACCCAAATTGATCGACATGATAAAGGCAAAAAAGGATTGAAGAAGATGAGGAATCTGATACTGAAAATCGTACAGAAAAAAATTAATAATCTAAAAAAGAAGTTTGATCAAGATGCTCATAGATGAAGAGTGTGCTAGAAAATACAAGAGGAATGGGAAGCTGAAGAAGAGAGAAAAAGGCTAATTGAGGAGCAAGCAACTAAGACTGCAATCTCCAATGAATATGACTTTATTTAAGCAAGAATTAAAGCTGACAGACTTCTAGCTGAAAGAGTACAAGAAGCAAAGAGAGAACAGTTCACAGTGGAAGAGAGAGCAAAATTTCTTCATGATATTAAAGTTTACTCAAGAGCAGAATCCTGCTCAACCAAAGAACTGAAGCCATTAGAAAACAAACCTCCAACAAAGAACAGTTTAGGAATCAAAATGATGACATTTGAAGACAAGTTTGGATTAGCTAGAAGCATGCTGATTTGAAGATCGAAAGCTTTGATGAAATAAAGGCTTTGTATGAAAAAGTAAAGAGGTTTGACGATAGTTTTATTACTATTGGTTCTACTGAAGATGAAAGAAAGATTAAGGAAATAAATGAAGGAGCAAGTGATCCTGACAAAAAGAAGAAGTTTGTCAAGGAAGATGTCTCAACTAAGGTACCTGCAAAACAAGATGTAGCAGAGCAGGGTACAAAGAAGAGAAAAGGTGGTCATATGAAGATGATTACTAGGAAAAGGAAAAGACCATAACCAGATGTTGATAGTGATGATGAACACAGAAAGTGTCTAAATATTGTTACATTTGAAGGTACCATAGATAGTGAAATAATGGAGAGAAAATTGTTTATTTCTAAGTTGGACAAGGTTTCATCACCAGAGGGGGATTACCTATGTTGGCTAACGATAGTAAATGAAAAATTTAAGGGCAAGTCAACTATCTAATAATGGTACTTCATATTTTGTTAGACAAGATCTGTTTCCACTTATATGATCTTGGTAATGAATCAGTATTCAGAAAGCCACCAGAAGTACATATGATTCTTTAGGGAGACTTGAAGATTATGATGGAATCCTCAATAGAAGTAACAAATCATTGCTTTCTGGAACGATCAACAAGATTAGGAGATTGTCACTTAGAGACTGTATGAGGCTTGTGGAGTTTGCATACTAGAGTTTAAGGATGGAACAGTCATTCACATGCTAGTTGAAAGAAAATATCCTCTCTCCAAGGAATTGCTGCATAGAAAGCTTGATTTTGGATTAGAAGTTGAGATAGAAAGTACAGCTACATTAGATTTGATAATGTTCATTAAGCAACAGCTTAATGAAGAGTAAAGATGAAATGGAATTGAGAAGGGTAGAAGTGGTTGGGTTCTAAACCATCATACAACAAATGGTCATCAGTTCACCATTCTTAATAGGCATAAGAACTGGCTAGTCCATAAGCAAAGGGCTAGTGGTAAAGACTTCTCAAATCCGTTTATGGTTGACAATTTACCAAAAATTGTAGGGTTCTTAACTCACCTTGCTCATGTTTAAGAGTTTGGACTAGTCCAGATCAAACATTCCTTGGTAAAGCAACTCAAATCGTTGATAGCTGATGTTTGCTAAAAACTCTATGTTTAATCAATGCACCATATTATGGCAAAAAAGCATAGGCTATTCCAAAAGCAAATGGGTATTTGTTAAAGTGACAATGTCAATTTGTCGTTGATGGTTGACATTGACCAAAATACTGTATGGTAAATCAACTCACCTTATTTTAAATAAAAGAGTTTTACTATCGTGAGCAAAACGCTACTGGTAAATGAATATCAAATCCATTTATGGCTGGTAGTTTGCCAAAAACTAAGTACATTAAATATTCAAGAATTTAAACGCCTTCAAAGAACCTTGTGCCATGATGAACAATGGCATGAACAACTTAGGAAACTCGCGCCTTTTCCAGGAAAGGTTGTTCATATATCAGTTACAATATGATCTAAAGTTAATACCACAGTATCAAAGCACATAAATGATTGTTTGTGGTTACTTCATCAAAGCACATAATTGTTGCGTTGACTTTATCTTTTGTTGGGAATTATACATTCCTGACTTAGTACCGTTAGTTATATACTTAGTACCTCTAGTTATAGTTAGTACTGACAGTACAAAATGTTAAGTACTGCTCAGATAGTTAGTACCGTTAGTATAAAATAGTTAGTACCGTTTAAGAGATATGCATGAGTTATTATAAGAAAAGATATGCATGATCTTTTACTTGTTTTGTAAGCCAAGATTAAGGTTTTCCTTGGTGTATAAAAGGAACCCTTACGGCATAGTTAGAGATATCAGTTCATTGTCAATCTCATAGTTAGCAATTAATACAAAAGCTTAGTTATCAATATTCATTGTTCTTCTTTGCATTATAAGTTAGATTCCGCATAACTTATAGTGTTCTTAATCATTGTTTCTCCTGTAGTTTGTGTGAATCTATTCATATTAGCTACAACCCTTTACAAGGTAGTAAGATCTATATTCAAAGGTAGTAAGATCTATATTCAAATTAGAAATTCCTTAGATCTCTACCTTCTGTCTGGTCTCAAGTTTCCTTAATCATGAGGACCAAACCAGGAGTGGACAGTCTCAGCTTTAATGATCTGTATAATAATCTAAGAGTCTTTGAGAATGATGTAAAAGGCTTTACTGCATCATCCTCTAGCACACAGAATATGACATTTATTTCAGAGAACACTAGCCGTACTAATGATGTTAGTACTGCTTATGGTGTTTCTAACTCTTCTGTTCATAACTCACAATATGAACATACTTCATCATACTCCTTACTTGCAAATCAATCCAGTTGTCTACAATTGGATCATGAGGATCTGGAACAGCTTGATGAGTTTAATTTAGAAGAAATGGAATTGAAATGGCAGGTAGCCATGATTTCCATGAGAATGAAAAAGTTCTACAAAAAGACAGGTAGAAAGCTACAATTTGATGCCAAGGAACCAGTTGGTTTTGACAAAACCAAAGTCGAGTGCTATAGGAGTTAGTTTTTTTCATTCCTGTCATAAAAATCATTTAAAAAATCAAAAATATCTAGTGTAGCTTTTAGATTGTTAATTATAGCTTAATTAGTTAATAAGTCAAGTTTGTTAAGTTAGTTTTAA
>BQNB010133143.1:0-18514 GCA_026074375.1 Tanacetum coccineum
CTATATTCTCTCTTGATTCCTTTCTTGGCACAAAACTCATTCATTAGTTGATTCTTGAACTCTATTCCATGGTCACACCTGATGGTCTTCACTTTATGTCTTAGCTTGTTTTCTAAACCCACAATCAGATCATGAAGCATATCATATGTCTCATCCTTGTAAGCCAAGAAAAACACCCAACTGAATTTACTACAGTCATCAGTGACCACCAAGCAGTACTTCTTCCTATTTACACTCTCTACTGAAACAGGTCCAAATAAATCCATATGGAGCAATTCTAAAGGTTCTCTGACTGTTCTTTCTTCAATCTTCTTGCAAGAAGCCCTGTGCTGTTTACCCTTTCTACATGCCAGACATGAATGATCAAGCGTGAATGTCTTGGAAGGTAAACCTCTAACTAGATTGCCTTTAACTAATTTGTTAATATTCTTGGAAGGTAAACCTGGCTCTGATACTACTTGTAGGATCGATATACCTTAGTATAATAAGCCTTTAGCCTGTAAAGGATGTTACTTCCTTGGAGTTTACATACCCCAATCTTCTGTGCCATAAGACAGCTTCATCCTTTGTTGCCTTTGCAACCAAACAAGTTACTCCTCCAGAAAGAATGATATTCTTTAGATCCAGACTGTATACATCATTCTTTCTAGGAGCTCTAAGTATCACCAGATCTTCATCAACAAACTTAAACTTTGGAGATAAGATAAGACACTCCTTATCAGTGAAGAGAACATTATGCTTCTTATCACAAATTTGAGAAACAGAAAGAAGATTGAACTTAAGCTCCTCCACATAGCTGACTTTCTTAAAGTCTAAGCATGATGTATTGATGGTTCCTTTTCCTGAGATTCTTCCTCCTTTAGAATCATTTCCAAAAGCCACGTAACCACCCTTAAACTCTTTAAAATCAGACAGCTTGTCCTTGTCTCTTGTCATACTTCCAGAGCATCCACTGTCAATAATAGCATAGTCTTTGAGATCTTCTTCTGGATAGCCCTGTACAAACAAGTTAAAGAATTAGACAATTTTTAAAGAATTAAACTCTTTAAAGGGACCCAAGGCAAACTGATCTTGGATACCCCTTAATGGTGTTTACATACTCAAATTGCCTGAGTGTGTAAGATCCATTATTCCATTCACAAAGAATTTAGATAAGGCCTACCCCCCCTATGGTTCCATGTGTTGGTTGGACTTATGACATGGCACTCTCCTTAACACGCACATTTTTGTGGAATACTGCTTGTGACCAACAGTACTTCTTTTCTTAACCCAGGAAGATTTCTCACAATTTTCTTTGGGTCTGTGTGGCTATAAGACGTCCTTGTGGTATAAGACCACTAAGATGCTTGTTGAAAAACTTGGGAGGTTCTAGGTCTTATATTATCCAACCTTGGAGAATAAGGTCTACCAGTACTTTCTGTGAAAGTACGAGAGCATGTTGTACCTCTAGGTCCTAGCAGTACCTTGATAAAACACATTAGCAGTACTTTTTGAAGGTACTGTTTGTGTCTTACTTGGTCTTGTAGTACTTTTCAACCCTTCCCTTGTAAGTACTGCTGATGGGATAAAAGACCTCCTTTGTTATTACCTAAGTTTTCTTGAGTAGTTTACAATGGTTTCACCCTTTTATTTATTTTCCAGATTGGCCGTGTGTCCCCTTGAAAACACTGTTTCCCTTAGTTTATGAGATTGGGTTTGCTTGAGGTCTTTCCAATGGTAGATTACAGTTCTTGATTAGTGATTAGGATGTAACATACAAAACATAATTTACCCCCTTTGTTCCCAAGTCCCTTTGTCCTAGATTCTTGACCAACACTGTTTTGACTTTTTGGTGACTTGTTTTCAAAAGATGTTTCACTATTTTCTGAGTTAAAAACAGTTTTCTTTTGAATTTCTGAAAAATCAGTCTCTTCATCATCACTATCAACCCAATCTTCAATTATGACTTTATTTCTATCAATTTCTGGTTGACTAGTCTTTGTTTTCTCTTGATTAACAACCTTATTCCTAATGGCTAGTTCAAAGCATCCCAGTAAAAAGACATTTGCCCTAGGTGGAATATTCGACCTGTGGGTGGAGGTACTCTCTGTGCTATTGTATCCTTTTTTTTCTCTTTTGAAATTTTCATACAAAGGATCAACCAAAGTTTCATCCCCAGATGAATTGTTATTTTCCTCACTACTACTGTATTCAACTCCAAATCCTATACATGTTTTATCAGACAAATCTATTGTTTGTTTAGACTTCATTTGAAGTACAACAGCATTGGATGACCATTTTTCAAAAGTTTTACCTTGAAATCATCTCTCTCTCTTAGCTTATCTAATATCCTTTTGTTGTTTCATCTAGTTTCATAATCCCTCATCTTTAAGTCAATATTCCATCTGTTCATACTTATCCACTCCCATGCATATTCATCTTTCATGTTTTTAAGTATGACTTCTAATGAACTCTAGCTCCATTTGATAGCCAGAGTTTCATCCTACCTTTTGAAAATTATCTCTTTCAGTTTGATAGTTTTCAAGCAACTTTGTTAAGATTACTACATTTAGAACAGTAAGGGACCTCTGCGTTTTGTATCCATTAGCCGAGACACTGGTTATCATCAGCTGGTTTGCTCCAGTCAAAATCACCAAGGTCCATCTGTCCAAAGTGCATAGGTTCTGAATCACTTCTCCCTCTTCCAATCATCTTCGTTCAATTCCATTATGGGCCATCATACAAAAGTCATGTGGTTCATTCAGCACAATTCCTTGGTCCCAATCAATATCAACATTGTTGCCTGTTCCAGACCAAAGGCGTTCTGAGTTTAATCCTGTCAATAGCCACAATCTTCCTTTTTCCTGTCTACCATTTGCTCTGTGGTCCTGATATTTTAGCAAATCTGCACTCCCTTGCGAAAGTGACCCACTATCGACAATTAAACAAATTCAATCTTTGACTTGTCAAAAGTGATTCAGTCCTTTGGCTTGAGTCAATGGGTCTCTTGTTTTTCTCATAAACATCCTTATCCTTGTAGTTATCATACACCTGCCATCGAATGTCAATTTCTCCCATAGAATCTTTCATCAATTGCAACAGGTCCCTTCAGCATCCATTGATTGTAGACATAGATGCTTGTTGAGAAAAGAAAGAACATATGATTTCATCTGAGTGAGAATCATAGTTAGGAGCAGTTTTCACCTTGCTTGAGGTAGCCTGAGTATATCCTTTTGAGATATTATCTGGGTCAGCAGTACTTTGTTTCAAAGTACTGCCCTTGACTTCAATGGACAGAAAAGCAATGTTTTTGTGAAACTGGAAGTTGAAACACCCTTCAATTATCATAGTCATTCAAAAATACGAAGAATATTTCTCATAAAACCTTCAAGATTTGTTGTAGAATCATCAAACTCCCAATTCATGCCAATCCAGTTGTCCACGTAATCACTTGTAGCAACTACATGCCACACAATGTTAAGGACTTCTTAGAAGACTTCAATTAAGCATCTTCTTGGGACAACTTTAGCATCATAAATAATTCAAGCATGTAAAAATATGCGATACCTTTCCGTATTCTGAATCTACTCTTCCCTAGATTCGATAGTAAATGGTCTCGAATTGTTGTTTCAAAGATTCTTTTTGCATCTTCCTTTGCTCTTCGTTTCCTCCAAATCTTGCTTTTATGGCTAACCATAAAGTTCTTGCATCAACAGCATCATGAAAACTGAGAAGATGTCTATCAGGTATAAGCAGAAAGCAGTATATTAAGAGCTTTCTCATTGTTTCTTCTTGCGTTAGCACAAGCGAAGTCTTGGTGGGGCAGACGAGGAAGCAATCAGTTGTTGCTTTGTCTCCCATTGGTGATTTATATCCACAGGTAATATTCAGTGATAGGCAATATACTGTCGCATCTTCATTGACCAAAGATCATATTCACCCTTCTTGATCATTGGGATTCTTAGTGCAGTGACGGACGAGGTGGGAGGGATAGGTTCAGCTTCAGACATCTTTTTGGAGTTTGAAAAGATTTCGAATGATTAAAGTTCTTCTAGATCAGAGTCTCTCTACAAGCTCTGATACCACTTGTAGGATCGATATTCCTTAATGAAACACTGATATACTGTCAACTATGCGGAATCTAGTTGGCAGTACTTAAGAAGAACACACAATGCTTAATCAAACGTTTTGTATTATAAACCTTTTGAATCTGCCTAAATTGCAGATCCCTAATACAATACTAATAATTCGTGTTTCTAATGTCTTCCTAGAAATCCTTTTATAAACATAAAGATAACCTCTAGTAGGTGATCATCCTTGAATGACATAAAACACTAATCAATAACTAATCATTAAATAACTTTCAAGATAATTATTTAACATAACCAATTAAAATGAATCCTTTAAGATTCCTTTATATCCACGGGCAGTAGCTTTTCGATCTTTAATGGCATTACTTTGACTTTCGTGACTATTAGCATTCTTTGACTTTCCTGCTTAGCAGTACTTTGAAAACCTTTTCTGTCTTGTATGTCCCAACAAAGAACTGATTTGTTTTTTTTCACTCATTCCCCCCCCCAGAGGCAAGCAGTGTTAAGAGCATTTTTTTATCATTAAGATGCAGTAAGAGGCATAAACCTCTTACTGAACTAGATGTGAAGGGAGTGTCTTAACACCTCTTAATGTCTTTTTTTCTTACTTTTTTTGTTTTTATTTATTTTCTACTTTGCTATGGGTTTGGCACTTCGAACGAAAACCGAATGCAAATATTTATAATAGTAAATATATAATAATATATATATATATATATATATATATATATATATATATATAAATATCATTAAAATGTTATCATAAATATAAAAAAAGACACTTTTGTATATTAATATAATTTTTTTGTTTGACTGAAAAGATCTATGTAATTATTATTATTATTATTTTTTAAATAGTGAAATTCAGGTTATTCGGGTCAACCCGAGAACAGAACCGAATTCTAATTCGGTTTTCGGTTTGGTTGTTTTTTAGTTCTAGTTCGGTTCGGTTTTGTTTTCGGGTTGACAAAAAAAAATTAACCGAACTAACCGAACCAAACTAACCGAATAACCCGATAACTGAACCGATCAACACCCCTATTAAAAGTATTAAATAGAATCACTACATATATTTTGTTAGATAAAGAGTGTATAAGATGATATGAGTCAATTCATATTTTGTTCATTGAATGGTAGGGTTTCGGACTCATACATCTCAATTCTAACGCGAATCATTTAGTTAATCGTTTTAAAAGTTCAATTCAAACTCTGACACATTTATTTTTGTCGAATAAACATGAGATTACATGTTTTGTTTAAAATACTTTTAACTATAAATGGATTATATTAAAATTTATATTATTTTTTTTTATTTAATTTAAAGGTTTAATTTCTTTTGGCCGAAATGCCATTGTATTTATATTTAAAATTTAAAAAATTATAGTTTAACACATCTAGACCATTTTACCCCAAAATAAAACATTTTAAATTTCAATCCAATTCAGAGTTTTTCAACCACATTTATTCAATCTTCATGACTTTTCTATCGAATATTCAGATTCAGATGTGAATCAAATTCAGATTCAGAGCCTCTTAATAAACAAACATCACCTAAAGGTGAGGCTCACACCCCTTTACGTCTAGTCTGATATCAAACCAACCAATGCATATCATTTAAAAGTCAAGACTGAAAAAAATAATAACAATTGGGCTAGCTTAGTTGGCCACTAAGGGTGTATTTTGGAAGTTGTTATTACATGTGAGAGGTCTCAAGTTCGAGTCTCTCCATGAGGTTTTTCTTCAAGGTGGGATTATGTGGGGATATCTGCCCCTATAGATACGTCGATTCGAGGCTCGACGAGGACTACCTTCTGGGTATGTACTTGGAATCGAATCACTAATTATAATCGAAGGATTGGCAAAGACTACCTTCAAGTAAGTACTGGTGAATCGAATAACTAACTTAGTATTAGTATTGTACAAACTCGACGTTTTTATAAAAAAAAGTCAATAATGAATGAAACTATTTTTTTTCTATGATACCGAATTAATTGCTTTATTCAAGTAGAAAGTAGCTAGTTGGGCATTCTAAGAGGAAGGAGTATGGTGACTTAGGGGGCTCGCCACATCTGACGTGGCTTCGCCATACCCTCGCCACCACACCACCACAGCTCGCCACCACTCAAAATTTTAAATCTCGCCATAGACACGACGTGGATAATGACAAAATACTTAAACGGTTTGATTTTAAAATCTAGCCGTTGTGGTATAAAAAAATAAATTTTTTAAATTATACCCTCTTTTATACTATAAAATACTACTCTTTTTTACCTAATTTTCACATTTAATCCCAAACAAAAATTATAACATATAACTTGTTAAGATTTTTAAATGGCTTGTTCACTTCCACATACTGATTTTGAAATTGAAGTTTTGGTTCAAAAACTAATTGACGAAGATAAGGGTCGTCAGAACGCGATTCTGGATTTAGCCTTGCAATTTGAAAATTACATAGCACAAGCTAAAGACGATCTTAAAATGCTTAACGAAATGTAATGACATTTCACAGAGAGCCCGTGCTTAGGATAGACAGTTTTCTTAAAAAGAAGGTTCTGATAACGATTACTGACTAAATCTTTCTATGTAAGGAAAGACTGCCCAACAAAAACAAATGGATGCTAAGCTTAGCTTAGGCTGCTAAAAAATAACTACTACTATACCATTCACTAAAAATGTAGGTGTGTGTCGTCATCACATGCTGATTTGTATATCTTACTGCGAAAGAGCTACAACATCCAACTACATCTAGATGAAAAAGCCTAAGAGAAACATTAGAAGACAAGCAAATTGATGAAAAAGCACGAGAGGAAAAAGTGTAGCAAAAACAAGCCTTGATGATGAGAATTTCTTTATGGACTTTGTGGTGGAGAGAAGATGAATTAGAATACGAGTCCATCAGATTAGGAACTATGTTAGTGTAATGTTTTAATTGATTTTTATTTTAATGTAATTTTTTAAATAAAGTGTAATGTTTGAATTCCAAAACGACTATTTTCCGTTATAAATACATTCTCACATCTTCTCATTATACACACAAACTTTTTATCCCAACTCTCCTAAATGGCTTCCAATTCAAATAACAAAAATGATCCAATGGGAATACAGTCTTGAGATAGATGATTCTGATCTCCATTTAACAAACACCTATTTTGCGTTCGTCAATACACACGTTTGAACCATCTCCAACAACCCCATATACAGTTAACCAATAATACCCGGTCATTTGGTAATTGTTCAGCTCTCTACTCTAGTATCACATGTGTTATGAACCATCTTTCTTAATCCCAAATCCACTAGATAATACCCGTAACCAACGTGTGTTTGTTCAGCGCGCCAAGCATCTGCTAGAGAAAATGTTTTTAATTACTTATTCGGATGGGGCTTAGAAATTGTCGACGCCAAAATACATACAAATGTGGTTGAGGATTGGGTGAGGATGCTGATCTTAAAGTGGGGAGTGGTTAAGCGCCACTACTTATTGATTGCTGCTACTCTCTTGGTGGCACTGTAACTGGCTGTTTGGAGGGACATTCAATACTTTCTAAAAAAAGAAAAACTTGAGCAAGTTGTTGCAATAGTCAAGTCTTGTTCTCCGAATGTGCTTGGCGATCTCAACGTTACTATGAAAGATCTCTCAGGAACAATACCTGGAACAGTACATCACAAAGTCATTGGTGAGGGTGGTAATGGAAAGGATATTACTGTGGGAGCTGCTATGATACTTGCTAATGTCTCTGTTTTTACTCCTAAACCATCAGAGCATTACCTTAACATTACAAAGAGAAATGTGGTTAAGATTTTCCGTAAGGATACGGTTACATTAGTTTAACATTATTATGTAATGTTTTTTATAATATTGCATTTTCATCTTTCGTATTGTAATGTGATCCAGAATACGAAACAGATTAACACCTTTTCGTATTGTATTTTAAATTTCCGTATTGTATTTTTAAATTTCATATTGTATTTTAAATTCTGAATTGTATTTTAAAATTCTGTATGTTTATATTTTTAATTTAAATGAAATGAATTATGTTTGTGTTAAAAAAATAGAAAATAAAATAAAATTGTGGGTGGCGGGGCCCAAATGAAGAGATAGGGGTGTGTTATGAGTGAAAAAGTATTTTTAAGTGGGGAGAGAGATTGCTGATGTGGCAGCCTGTGAGGCCCAAATGAAGAGCTATGGCTTGCCACCATACTCCTTCCTCCAATGTATATGTTTCGTTGGCACATAGTTACGTCACATATATTCCTTAGATGGCGTAATTGCTTCTTCTATCGAAATAGAAAGTTCACGGCTAGTGGGTCTTCTACCTCCACACGGCATTGCTCCATGAAGTTTTCAGTCATTGCGGAATATTCACTGCTGCTCCTGTGTCACGAAAGCATATGTTTATCCCCATGTGATGTACATATTTCACCATCAATAGCATAAAGTAGCGGCTGTTCATTTAATCAGCATAAAGTTACGGTGGAATCTGGCTCATTCTCACTTCCATTGAACAAGAGAATATGTCATTTCTTCCATAAACAGTTAAAGCCATGGAATATGTGTAATCTTCTAAATTAAATGAAAAGAGAAAAATCTGAAAAAATGCTGGAAAATATTTTAAGTTTAGTGTCTGGTTTCTAAGAAAATAAAAGTGAGATATACCAACAGCGTTATGTTTGAATAAGCTGGTATTAAGCAGAAAATAGGTTATGGCTTAAAAAGGGAAAACAAGTCTTAAATAATAAATTGTGCAAACATAAAATGAAAAAGACCCAAGGGCTTTTGGTAGCAGAGTGTGTGTGTGAGGTGTTGAGTATGCAAGGGGGAGGTCCAGGGTTCAAATCATTGGCCTCCCTTTTTAAAAAAATATTCTTTTTTTCCTCTTTTTTAAAAAATAAAACTTGTAGAAACAGACAAAAATAAAGCAAATATAAAAAAAGAGACTTTTTCCCCCAGCAAAAACTTAAAATAATATAAAACTCACAATGAATGTGGTCAGAATCACCTTTTATTACACTAAGTGCAAAAGGGCTATAGCTAAACTGTTAAGCTTAAAAGGCAAAATAAGCTAATGAAAATAAAAAATAAGCTAAACCAGATAAGCTAACATACCTAGTAAGCAAATGCAGACATAATTAATCAAATAAAAACTAGCAGAAAAGCTAAAAAATCAAATAAGCAAATTTGCCAAACTTAACAAGCAGACAGCCTAGGAGGCACATTTTGGGGCTTATTTTTAAGCACCTAGAGGAAATACTAGGGCAAATGAGCTATAGCTCTAAAGAAAGCTTATCGAGTGGCTTCCTAGAACTGCAAATAAAAAGATTTTTGGAAACCAAATAAGCAATGAAAAAGGGCTTGGAAAAATGCTGCTTACAAAGATGCTTGGTTTTTGGAAATTTTGTAAAGTCAAAGAGCTAAAAGCAGGCTAAAAAATAAGCTGTTAAATAAGCTCCAAAAAGAAAACCAAGTTAAAACAGATTGAGTGTGACACCAAAGGAGCTTGTGCTCAAAATTTTAAAAGCTAAAAACCATTTTAAACATCTGATAATTGAAATTGAAAAAGAGGGTTTTGAAACTTAAAACTGACTTAACAAATTTTTTGGCAGAGAAAATAACAAAGCACAAGTAAACCTTAATGGACTGTTAACTACTGCAATATACACTTGAAAACAACACAAAAACACACTTGACAACAGGTTTTGAAAGCTTAATCCAAAAAGCACTTCTTGGCTGTTTTAAACCAACAGTTTATGGACACCCTTTTAGAAAAACTTGAAAACAGTGTATGAGACTTAAAACTTAAGAAAAACAGATTGAAAATAGCTTAAAAAAAAAGGCTGGTTAAAGTATACCAAGTGACCCAAAGGTTTTTAAACACCTTTTGACCCATTTTGACAGGTTAACCCAAACACCCCCCTTAACTTTTGAAATCTATACTTAAGCTTAGTAACAAAGATTTAAGCAACAACTTATGAACAGAGATGACCAACAAACAAATAATGAGCTAAATTAAGCAAAAGGCACACAAGAATAAGCACAAAAATAAGCATTAAGAAACACACAGATTTAAGCAATAATGGACAGTTTAAGGCAAAAACTTGAACAAAGCATAAATAAGCATTAAGTAAAGACAAATAAGCATAAACAAACAGTAATAAGCAAGAAAAGCAAGAAAATAAGCAACAATAAGCACTGATGAACAGTAAAATGCAAAAATTTAACAGTGAAGCTTACAAAGGGTCCTTAGCTTTTTGGCAAGAAATAAGCTCTCAAAAGCTTATAAATTTTTCCTAAAGCTTCCCATGAAGCACTAAACCAAGGCCTTCCTTTATTTACCTTGCTCCAATGCTTTCTTCTTGATATTTTTGTGATTTTTGATTTTTTGATTTTTTTTGACAGAAAATGAAAACAGCTTTTATATAAGCTTTTAAATTGAGATTAAACACTTATACAAAAGGCTTTATAAAACAGTTTAAGACAGAGAGTATATAAATGACAAGGAAGCTTAAATGACAAATATTAAAGGAAAAAGGATTTTCTAAACTTAAAGAAACAACAAGCAAGTATGTAAAAAGACAAGGTAATAAATGACATGAAAAGTAAATTGCAATAAATTAAAATGATACAAATATTTGTTTACAAGCTTTTGACTCTAACAAAATTCGACAAAAGTAAAATAAGCTAAGCTAGCCTACTATTTATACTAAGTCTTGAGTCCTCTTGGTGTGTTTCTTCACTGAGTACTTCAAGGAGTGTTTTTGTTGTGTGAGAGAGATCCACCGTACCATCCTACGCCACTTATGACCTTGCCATATGTCCCCAATTCTTCAAATCTTGTCCCATGATATTGTGATGTCATCCTTTCCTTGTCCAATAGGATTTTACTTGATTGCACCTGTACACGAGGTGGGGCAGGGTGGAGTGAAGTTTTAGTTTGAGGTCACAGTGAACGAGGCTGCAGGGTTGTTTGAGAGAGACAGGTGATTTTGGCGGGAAAGGGGTAGGGTTATAACTATTTTAATTTGGGTGCAGGGGTGAACTTTTGTGAGTTGGCAATATAAGCCCTTGAATGAGGTATAGAAAAATAGCAATGATGGTCCCTTGGAGTGATAATTTAAGAGTTTGGGACTGGCCGAAGCAACCCACCATTTTTATATCTTTTTCTCTCCACCCACAAACCTTAACACGCAGGTTAAAAAGGTTAGGGCTTAAAACGACTGTTTATGATTTGGGCTCGTAATAAGTTTGGGGCCGTTCAATTATAAACTGGGGTATTACGGCCCTTAAGTCTTCATAATGTTTAAATGGGTTGACCCGGCCCATTAGATAAGTACGGGTGGGCCCATTTAACATTTCTTCGGTTACAGCTTCGGCTTTGACTTTGACTGTTGACTTTGTCGGGGTTGACCTTGACTTTGACTTTTTGGTCTTTGACTTCGATTTTGACTTTGTCTTTTCATGCTCTTCCATTTCGTGCTCGGTTTTGGTCCGTTTTTGCTTGATTTTTCCGTCCTTTTCTTGATATCCGTTTTCTGAACAATAGAAACTGAAAACATACAAATAGCAAAGAATTTTTTGGACGTTTTGGTCTTTAATCCCGTTTTAAAAAATGGAAAATGGTATGTGTAATTAAGCACATACCAATGTCTTTATGTTTGTCGGTCAGGTATGAGCATGTGGTTATGAATCTTTGAGACAACTGAAATCAGGTACCTTCACCTCTATCTTTAAGTATCATGCATTAAAACAATTAGCAATAAAGCAGGGGACGAATATGGCTTTGTCATTCACCCGTGTTTGGTTTGAGTAACCTTCAAATCCGTGAGGATCGGCTTGTGATCAGGTAGATTTCAATTAAAGAAGAGTCCGCCTTGAACAGATTTCTAGCTGAATATCGAATCTTTCTAACACATATGTATTAGATTCATCAAACTCAGCATGTTCTCATTACCGGAACGTCTCAAAGCAGACAACACGATAAGAGTGAACCAGCGAGTTACTATCTCACCGATTGAAGTAAAAATTGATTTGAAAAAATTAATCGACGTGTCACTTGCTAAAGTGGTTTTTGACGTCATTCGAGAAGTGGTAAATCATTTCAAACGTTCCTCATCAATCGTCAATTCAATAGCTGGAACAATATGATTCATTAAGAATCACAACCATCGTTTCTTTCCGTTGTCACAAAAGCTTGATTCGTATAGGATCGAGCACAGTCACCTACCATGAGCTTGTTTGATGTTGGCTCAAGAAGGATTTCCATCTTCAACTGTGATTACTTGATGTATCACTCTGATGTAATGGCTAAAATCACAAGGATAATGCATAGACTCTCTGTATATATATCTGTTATTGCACATTATGTGAAGATAGCAAGCATAATTTTTACAAGTGTCCTAATGAGATTTATGGATGATCTCTTTTAGCTCTAGACTCAATAGTGCACTTTAGATTTAGTGATCAGAGGCTGGAGCAAACTGTCACTTTTTCAATACCAACTAACTCGGAGTAAGAAAGTTGATAGGAATGCGTGTAATCTCCATGAGAAATGAAACATAAATCTTTTAAGAGATTCTGAGTGGCTAGGAAGGGTTGTAAATTGCATCACTGGTCCAGGATGTCAATCTTTAATAGTTCACAATCACTTTGTATTCTTGACAGCAGATGTATGACCCGGTGTCTGATCTTCTTCTCTTTCCTCTCTGCCTAAGTGTAAGGAGGGCTTCTTTCTTTTCACCCTTTATCTTAACTTTTCTTTTTAATTCTTCAACCCCTTCAGCGCTTACCGAGACTTCATAACTAGTACCTTGTTGGGTTTGTTCCAGTACTAGCTCCATCTCAGTCGGCACTTTTCCCTTAATCTCACTTTTACTCCTTTTTTTATACCTAAGGACTACTACACTATCTAGTGGAAATCCTGGTTAGATTCCCCCTTTGGGTTCTGGCTGGATCATGGGAATGGATACCTAAACTTAACCACCTTATAACTCCAATACAATAATTTAAATGGTCGGTCTTTGGTACTTCCACATTTCAGCCAACACGTAACCATTTGCTCCCCCTTCATATGTGCATCGATTAATCGAAAGAGTTTAGCACATATATGGGATAGCGTACACTAGAGATCTTAAAATTCACATCTTTAGCCATATATTTTAATCACATTTTCTCCCCTTATTAAAAATATTAAATCTCTTGATATTTTGGATATCAATTGATTCAAATATAACTGCTTTCGGGGAAAGAATGTCCAATTATTAACAAGCCGCATTAGGAACATTTTTAATGCTCCCCTTCAAATTATGAGGGTATTATATGGTGTTTGAGTACGTTAATTTGAAATTTTTTGAATTTACTAAGAAATTCTTGAAAATTCCGTCACTCAAAACTATATAAGCCTATGTATAAGCTGCAAACTACCATTTATATATTCACAAGAATATATTTTTTATTATGTATGAGGTTTGACCTGATGTATCCAAACAAGGGAGGAAGATTGCAAAAGGAGAATCAACAGTTCAAAAAGATCCTCTGTTTGATGTAATCCCTGAAGATAAAATTGATCACTTGGATAAAGAAAGAGCTCAAAGTGAAGGGAGGACAAGAGATTTGATGGATGAAGACAAGGAGTTGGATGAAGAAAGACTTAGTACTGAAGATGGAGTTAGTACTGACAAAGAAAAAGTTAGTACCGACTTTGAAGGAGTTAGTATCGACTTTGAAAAAGTTAGTACTGACAGACCAAAAGTTAGTACTGACGGTTCCAAAGTTAGTACTGATGAACAAGTTAAAGGTACTGAAGAACAAAGAGAGGGTTCTGAAGAGATCTTTGAAGGTTCTGAAGAACACAAAGTTAGTACTGAACAGCAAAGAGAAGGTACTGAAGAGAAAGTTGAAAGTACTGCTGGGCAAGTAGATAGTACTGAAGATCAATCTAAGCAAGAAATTCCTACTGAAGCCTCTCAAACATCCACTCAATCACCCACATCTATGATATTTGGTGATGATGAAACAATAGCTACACTTCTCCTCAACATGAGTAAAGCCAAAGCTGCTTCTAAAGAAAAAGAGAAAGGTGTAGAGTTGAAGGATGTTGAAGAAATTGATAGACCTAGGCCTACTTCTCAAAGATCACTTCTAACATTGAAACCTCTTCCAAAGATTGATCCTAAAGACAAAGGGAAGAAGAAGATTGAAGAGGAGGATGAATCTGAAAGTGAAGATGATGATATTCCTCAAGTTGTGAAGAAATTCAAACAGCTTGAGAGTGATGAAGTATTGGCTAGGAAAATTCAAGAAGAATGGGAAGAAGAAGAAGTAAGAAACAAGATTGCTGAAGAAGAAGCAACAAATGAAGCTCTCATTAAAAACTTTGATGATATTAAGGCAAGAATTGAGGCAGACAGAATTCTTGCTGAGAAGCTTCAAGAGCAAGAAAGAGAGCAGTTCACAATTGAAGAAAGAGCAAAGTTCCTTCATGATACAATTGCTGCTCAGAGAAAATTCCTTGCTAAACAAAGATCTGAAGCCATCAGAAACAGACCTCCAACCAAGAATCAATTAAGAAATCAGATGATGACCTACTTAAAGCATGTGGGGAACTTCAAACATTCTGAGTTGAAGAGTAAGAAGTTTGAAGACATACAAGCAATGTATGAAAAGATAAAAAGGTCAGATGAAGATTTCATTGCAATTGGGTCTGTTGAAGATGATAAACTGATCACAAAAATGAATAAGAAAGATTCCTCCAAAGAAGAAGAGATCAAGCAGGAATCTAAAGTTGAAGTCAAGGAAGAGGATGAAGGAGAAGAGAACACAAGAAAAAGAAAGCACGGCACAAGGAAAAAGATGAAGTCAAGAAAAAGAAGATACATACAACATGACATTTTGAAGATGACCCAACTGACATTGGAGACAGAGAATGATGGAGCTGAGATTATGCTTGACAATACTCCAATGAGGACAAGGAAGTAGATTATAACTACTATGACAAGAAGTATCCAATCATTGACTGGAAGACTGAGAATCTTGGACTAAACCACAGTTTGATGAATCTAAAAAGATCAGAAGATATTAATATGATGTGGTAACAAAAGAATGGTTTAAAAGAGATGCGTAAGCACATTGATAAGAGTGCTTTCAGTGTTTACAGAGAAGACTTAGATGTTTTTATATAAACTGGTGATGGGACATATATCAAGATAGAGATTTCCTGAATGTTTGATAAAGTTCTTGGGGAGATTTGAATATTATGTTCAATCTAGATGAACCAGATGAGTTTTGGAACTCACAGCATGAATGGAAAGTAGTCAGTTGGAAGCTGCATAGTTCTTCAGGGGTCACACTATTGAATGACTGATGAAGGATTAGTCCTTATCACAGCAAAGCTAATCAGAAGAAAGTAACCTTTGAAAAGGAAAATACTGATTGCAAATGCCTAAAGCTTAAATTGTAGTCTGCAGAAGACACAGTACTATGGCATTGGAATTGAATACGATTTATCAAGAAGGTACTTGCTAGAAATAGATCTAAAGAAATAAAACTAGATGAATGTGAGAATGGATTGAGTGTTGCTAACACACACACAACAAATGGTTATCGATTCACCATGCTTAACAGGCATAAGAATTGGCTAGTCCACAAGCAAACGGCTTGAGGTAAAGACTTCTCAAATCCGTTTATGGTTTCAATTTACCAAAAATTGTAGGGTTCTTAACTCACCTTGCTTCTTGGTGAAGAGTTGGCTAGTCCAAGATCCAAACAGATCATGTAAAGACTACTCAAATCTTGTTGATAGAGCTGATAGTTTGCTAAAAATATATGGTTTAAACTCTCATGCACACCATGTTATGGACAATGAAGCATTGCTAGTCCAAAACACCAACGTTATTTATGTAAAGAGACAAATCAAACCGGATGGAGGGTAGACCAAGTTTAACCAAAAACTGATATGGTATTAACTCACCATATTCTTAGATAAAGTTATCTATCCCAGAGCAAACGCTACTTGGTAAAGGGAGAGCATCAATGGTCCGTTAATGGCTGGGTAGTATGTCGCCAGAGGGGGCGAGCGAAGCGCGCGGAGCCAACTTAGTTGGATGGTATGTAACAAGTACTGGTTGCTGAGTAGCTAAAAGATGTTGCAAAATTTGCTAAGAAAAGACAAGGTTGCTGCAAAAGAAGGATAGAGTGTACAAGATTAAGAAATGACGAGAACGAATGTTTGTGCGTACATCCTCTGTGCGTTAAAAGAAGCTTAAAAGGATTGAAGAAAACACGAAGTTAAAATAGGTTTACAAGACATATCTGTTTAAGGGAGGATTGTTAGGATTAATGTTTTCCTTAACTTAGTACCATAGTACATATATTAGATAACTAGACAGTTATACTTAGTACCGACATAAAAAGTATTATACTGTTAGTTAAGTTTAGTCACCCGTATAGAAAGTTAGTTAGTACCGTTGAGAAGATATTTAAAAGATATTTATTAGATATTTTAGAAAAAGATATGTAAGCCTTTTAGGGTTATCCTTGGTATATAAAAGGATCACCTTTGGCATAGTTAGATTACTGATGAACACAGACGAATACAGAAGCTTAGCAAATCATATATCATAGTTAGCAATCTGTAATCCTCAAAGAACACATTAATAAAGTTCTTATCCAGTTGTTCATTATTCTTCTTAATACCTGTGTTAAGATTCCGCATTAACACATAGTATTCATAGTCATTGTTTCTACATAGTCATTTGTATTTATACATCCTGGCTATCATTCTTTATAGGCTGCAAAGATCCATTCAGCTCATTTAGGACCATCGTCAAGCTTCTTTCACATGACAAATTAAAAGGAACTCGAACCGAGTCTAGATTCAAACGTGCATTTGCAACACTCTTTGGTCAAGATGTTGAAACTTTTATAGGCACAATGTTCCTAAATGTGGATCAATTAGAAAAGCAACTTGACAAAGAAGAATTTCAAGAGATTGGATCCATGGCTTCTTTTAAAGTACTCGAGAAACAGTTTCAGATGTTCATCAAGTCACGGATGTATTTGGATGATGAATTTGTTGTAATGACACGCAACTACTTTCTCCAATACACTCAACTTGCGATTCCAGAATTCCGTGACACACTGATCCAACACATGAAATCTGTTAAGAAGTCGATTGATGAAAGAGCAAAGCATAAAGAAGAGTATAACAGCTGGGTGAATGAAAGACAAATGCAGACAACAGAGGATAAGGTTGATTCGAGTAAAGCATTGGATGCTAGTTTGGTTGATACAGAAAGCAGTGGGACAACATTAAAAGAGCAAGATACAAGCAGCAGATCAGGGAATGATGCACATGCTGATGATGCAGATATCAGACCCATATATGATGAAGAGCCAATGGCTGAGGTACAAACGACTGCTGAAATCAATATCTTTGCTATAGGACAACAGCATATTGAGCAACCCGAATTCAATAATGAAGGTGAGGTTGACCAGAATGCTGAACAATGTCATGACACATGTCCTTTGCCTGCTACATTAACTGATAACCAGACAACTGAACTCTCAAATCAATCTATTGAATCTGAAAATATTCGTCTCAAAAAGACAGTTGCCCAATTTCAAAAAGATTTTTCGAGAATGGAAGCACATTGTGTTAATCTTGAACTCAAATATCAAAATCAAGTTTTAAAAGAAGGGCAACATGGTCAATTTTCAAAAGTAAAAAGTAATGAAGCCAAGGTTAAACATGACATAGATGTAATTGAAACAATAAACATCGAATTGGAACACACTGCGGCTAAAGTACTTAAGGAAAAAGACTCTTGAAACATCATTACAAAAAAATGTATGATTCTATCAAGACAACGATAGCTCGGAACAATAGAACACACAACTTCTTGTATTTGCCAAAAATGAATGAGTTCAAAGCTCAACTTCAGGAAAAATGGTTTGCAATCGCAACATTAAAAAATGAGTTAAGAAAATTAACAGGGAATAGTGTGAATACTAAGTTTGCAAGAACATCAATCTTAGGGAAACCGGTTTTACAACCGCATAGAAACCAATCAGTTGTTAGACAACCGACTGCGTTTAAGTCTGAACGACCTAGAATTTCAAAGCCACGGTTTGCCTCCCAAGTTGGTGTGAATAATGATTTGTCAAAACCAGTCACTACACATTATTTGCCTAAGGGTAAAGAATATGCTTCTGCAAAACCTCATCACATGATTGTACCTGGCTTATCTAGGTATAGCTCAAATGACATGGTTCATAATCACTACCTAGAGGAAGCTAAGAAACAGACACATGAAATAGGCAGGAATTCCAAAACTAGTGTGATGCCTTCTGCTAGATCAAAAAGCACAACTTATGGTAGCAAACCAAAACCTAGGATCAATGAACAATCACCTAGGAATTGGCCTGCATCTAAGACTAGTTGCGTCACAACAAA
>BQNB010133144.1:0-18514 GCA_026074375.1 Tanacetum coccineum
AGACTCAGTAGTACACTTTGTTTTTAGTGATCGGAGGCTGGAGCAGACTGCCACCTTTTTAATATCAACTAACTCTCTCTGTAAGAAATGAAACAACAGTCTGTTGAGAGACCTTGAGTGGCTAGGGAGGGTTGTGCATAGCGTCACTAGGTCCATGATTGTCTTCAATGTCAGACAACAGCTTAGTGTTTCCGACAGTTTATGTATTGACCCGGTTTCTGCCTAAGTGTATGAAGGGCTTCTTTCTTTACACCCTTTATCTTTACATTTCTTTTTCATTCTTCAACCCCTTCAATGCTTACCTCCATCTCAGTCGACATTATTCCTGATTCTCACTTTTTCTCCTTTTGTATCATACCTAAGGACTTCTACACTAACTAGTGGATATCCCTGGGTAGATCCCTTCTGTTCTGGCTAGATCATGGGATTTGAATACCTATGCCTAACCGCCTTATAACTTCATAAACTTAAGAACATGGTCAGTCTTTTAGGTATTTCATCACAATCCTTCCAACATCATTGAAAAAGTTCAATCAAAGTGTTTGATATAAATATCAAAAGATTTACACTTTGAGAGTTTTTCATCATCACTAAAAGCTCCCCTTTAACATGTGCATCGATATCGTAGTACATGCTAAGTGTAGAGTGTACTGAGTCTATTCTATATGATCACATTTTGATACAAGTTAGATTCAGTTTAATCACATTTTCTCCCCTTATCCAAAATGTTAATCCCTTGATATTTTGGATATCAATTGATTAAACGTCCGGGGGCAAAATTTTATAGAATAACTTATAGGAACATTTTAATGCTCCCCTCCAAATTATGAGGGATATGATATAGTGTTGAGTACAAAATTTTGAAAGATTTTGAATTTTGTGAAAAATTCTTGAAAAATCATCATACTCGAACACCACATAAGCCTAAGTCTTTTACTACTTATGTACATATTCACATGTTTATTATATACGAAGATTTGACCTGAATGATGAGAACATCATATGATGAAATCATATGGTCCTTTGTAGCCGCCGTAGGTCTCCTTCGTATAATCTCCCACCAACGAACTTTACCAAGCTCTTCATTAACCTTCTTTCTTTCAAGAGGTTGTCAATATGATCTTTCTCTGTCCAAGCACTCTTCAGCGTTGCTTCAACTTTCTTTCTAAGTTATGAAAGTCTTTGCATCAAACTTCGAGGATAGAACAGATTCAGATACATATGTAACTTGAGCTTGTGTGGTTGGTGATGTCGGTGTTGATGTTGTCTTAGCTTCCCCCTAAACCAGCAATCCTTTCTTGAGTAGATTCAGAACTTTCTTGCAAGCCGCATCAAGCAGTCTTAATGTATAAAGCCCAGATATCCGAAGTACACAATTAACCCTTTCAAGAACTTGATACCGTTACACCAAAGTCAATTAAGTCCCGGATGAGCGCATTTCTCTCTTCAGGTAAGTTATGGTATAAATTGTAACACCAAAGTTAACTAAGTCCCGAATGTCACAATTATTCCCTCTAAGTAGTCGAAATGATAGCACCTAAGTCAACTAAGTCCCAAATGTACTCATTTCTTTCTGCAGAATACTGACTGACTTAAGGAATCATCATACCTATGTGTACCTCTTTTATCAAATATTTCTACTTCTTTTAAGAATAAGCTTAGGGATTGACCGTTTAAGGAAGCCTTTATTGAATCAGAAAGAACTTTTCTCACGTTTTAAATAATTATACTCCTAACACTTCCCCTTAGGGACTCAAATGATGCATACTAGCTAATGACGAGATGTCTCTTCCACTATGTGATTTAAATAGTGCACCTAAAAGATTCAAAACAACGTAAAATCAAAAGAAGCTAACCTCAAAAGACAAAAGAAGTTAACCTTAAAAGAAGGCCAAGAACACTATCAAGTATACATCTACTCCTTCCCCCTTGCTGGTTTCGACACGTCAGAATCAGCAAAACCTTATACGCATACATATTCGAGATCGTGTTCGAAGAATTGATAAGCTTAAATCTATTCCGTGAGAATCAACTAAGTCTTAAATTGCAAATAAGTCCATAAAGATTTAAACACATGACATCTAAAGCTTGTGTAGTTAAAATCCATTAACTCCCCTTAAATTATGATCCGTCATTATTAAAAACTTCATCCGTTAATTCCGTGACTTATTTTGAAAGACTGTTTTAAAAGATTATTTGATGACGATTTCTCCTCCTCAAATAATGACCCGTTTTCTATTTAAAGAGTTGTTGTCATTGTTTGAGTGGTCGAATTGTCTTTGAAAAATCTTTTTGTGATTATTGAAAACACTGATTCATTATGAAGATAATTTTTTACCAATAAAAATAAGATTTCTCTTATTTTGACAATTAAATGCACTGACAAGTACACTTATTGTACATAGGAAGCACGGGTTGTGTTACAAAGTAAACACAAGTCTTTGCATGGTCATAAAGTAGATCATGCACGAGAATAAATTCCCGTTGAGAGGTCAAGTTTCCTTTTTGGTAGAATACTTGCCTTTAACAAGATGACCGGGTTGCTATCTGAAATAATAGCAAGCCATTTGGCATGTTTTGAAAAACATTTAAACTTCTGCTCGAACTTCATTTACAGCTTCGTATCATTATTGAATGACATTTCTAAGACCGTAAATGTTATCGATTTTCCGAAGACATGTCATTTTTACCTCTTTTTATATTTTCTCATTTTTTAATTTTTTCTTTGGTTTTTAAAATTTTATATTTTTGTATTTTGTTTTTATAAAAATTATGAAAAATGATAAATCTTTTTGGTTTTTATGGTTTTTAAGATATATACATATGATACAGGATATATGAATAGGTACCACTATTATTCATCAACTTCATCTGCCAATTGTTTCAGAGTCTCTGGCGTAAAACTTCGCATTCCCAGCTTGTTGATCAGAAATTCAATTCTATTTCGGCCAAGAGCTTTAGTGAAGATGTCTGCCAGTTGATACTCCGTATTGACAAAGTAAAGTTTGATCACCCCATTCTCAACATGCTCCTTGATAAAGTGAAATCTGATGTCTATATGCTTGGATCTGGAATGTTGAACGTTGTTGCAGCATAAGGCAATAGCGCTTTTGTTATCACAGTACATTGGAATTTTATTGAATCCAAAGCCATAGTCGGTAAGCTGTGATCTCATCCAAAGGATTTGAGCACAACAGCCGGACAAAGCAATATATTCAGCTTCCGTACTGGATATCGCAGCGCTTTTCTGCCTTTTAGACGACCAGCTAACAAGTCTATCACCCAAAAGTTGCATACTACCAGAAGTGCTACGGCGTGTATCTTGACAACCAGCATGATCCGCATCTGCAAATGCTGTTAGAGCAATCGAAGAATCCTTCGGATACCATAGTCCCCGATGTACGGTTCCTTTTAGATACCGAAAGATCCTTTTTACCGCATTTAAGTGCTTTTCGGTAGGCCGAGCCTGATACCGGGCACACATGCATATAGCAAATTGTAGGTCAGGTCTACTGGCTGTAAGATAAAGGAGGGTGCCAATCATACCACGATAGTGTGACGGATCTACGGCTTTCCCTTCTTTATCCTCATCCAGTTTGGATTTCTCCACCATTGGAGTATCCACTGGGTCACAAGAGTCAAAACCGTATTTCTTTAAAGATTCAAGGGCATATTTTGACTGGTTAATAAAGATGCCTCTGGGACTTTGAGAAATCTGTAATCCTAAGAAAAATGAGATTTTGCCCATCATTGACATCTTAAATTTTGAACACATGATTTTAGAAAATAGATCACAAAGTTCAGGTGTAGATGCAGCAAAGATAATATCATCGACATAAATTTGTACCAGAAGTAATTCCTTGCCGTCTCTGCGGATGAACAATGTAGGATCCACTGAGCCTTTGGAGAAGTCTTGGGATATCAAGAACGAAGACAACATATCATACCACGCGCGTGGAGCTTGTTTCAACCCATAAAGAGCTTTCTTTAGCTTATACACGTGATTGGGGTTATCTTTATCCACGAACCCATCCGGCTGGCTAACATAAACCTCTTCCCGCAGATTACCATTCAGAAACGCAGTCTTCACATCCATTTGAGTAAATACGACCATGTTTTCAAATGAACAGCAAACTCAAGGGTAAAACAGCCGAAAAATCCTTATAGCCTCTAATCTCGCAACCGGAGCAAAAGACTCTTCAAAATCGATTCCTCCCAGTTTGTCTAGTTTCACTTTGTAGATCCACTTCAAAGTAATCACCATAACTTTGTCTGGTCGGGGTACGAGCTCCCATACTTTAAGTCGTTCGAACTCATTAAGTTATTCTTGCATGCTTTCAATCCCCCCAAACATGGCTCGAGTTTCCAAAGCATCTTTATTAACGTCTTGGGTCAACAACGTGAGGAAAAGCATCGTAGAGCGCGCGCGATGCGCGAACACGCTTTGCGCGCATGTAATTGCAGCCGAGTGGGAAAGCTGGGGCGGGTAACAAGTATCGCGCGGATTATGTTTTCAATGTGGGAGATGCGAGCTCTTCAGAGGGCGTTTCTATTGTGTTCAGAAATTTGGTGACCAGGGTCCACAATTGTATGAATAGAATTCGATGATGAAGATTGATTAGAGGGGATTTCTGGAATTGGAACACCAAAGTATGGATCATTACCTATATGTGCAACTTCAATATCATAATTATCTTCTTCAACATTGTTCGGAATGACAGGAGGTTCGGTTTCGGGTGTTGTTTAAGAATTACTTGGAGATGGTGCATCTTTGTCAACTGTAGTTGATGAAGGTGAACCGGTTGAGTCAGCAAGAACTGGAGCAATTACTTCATTAATTGGAGCAACAACTTCAGGAGCTGGATGATCAACACTAGGTGAAGGATTGAGAAATTCATCAAACAACGGTTGAAACAACATATCCCAGTCAGTTCGCGAAGGTGGTACAAACGGTGTTGAAGGATGAGGGTTTGGCACGAGTCCTGAACTGATTGTTGCAGGAGTCATTTCATGAAGTGCGGGTCCTGAACTGCTGTGTTCAAAAGCCATTGCAGTCAGCTCATCAAAGTCAACGTGAATGGTTTCAATTATTCGTCTGGTACGTCTGTTGTAAATCCAAAATGCTTTCTTCGTGGGTGCATAGCCAATGAAAATACCTATATCGGCCTTCGGTTGTAACTTGCCCAAGTTCTCGCTATCATTTGTTGGGTAGCAGAGTGCACCAAACACATGAAGATACGATAGGTCAGGAGGTTTGTTGTGCAGAAGCTCGTATGGTGTTTTACCATGTCGACATACAGTATTGTGGAAAGATTTGGGTATAACTAGGCTGTAGCAACCCGCTTCAGCCCATAGAAATAAAGGAAGCTTTAGGCATAAATTAACATATCGGGCTGCTTCAATTACCGTACGATTTCTCTTCCAACAACCCCGAGAGAGAGTGCGAGTGAGGAAGCGGGCAACAAAGATGTTTCATGAGAGAAAATATTGCCAACCTACTCAAATATTCACGCAAGAATGTCTGATTAACAAACTCAGTTCTATTAACCTGTTCTGATGCGTCAGACGGTTTCCTTAAGTTCGTACAATGGATCATCTTCAAAAAAATGATAATAAAAGAGCTGAGCATCAATCTTTTGATCGTCAAGCATTTTAACCCATGTAAATTTTGAGAGTATTCGACGAACAATTACAATGATTACTTCTTTGCCATTGCACTCAAGCGACACACATTGGGTCCACAACAGATCCCATGTGCAACAGAAGAGTATTTCTTGATTGGTTATCCTTAGATTTGGGTTTGTGGTTTCTTCGTGCCTCTTGCCTAATGCACATGCGCGTGCGAGCACAACAGGTCCTTGGAGGGTGCAAAGCTTGAGCTTAGTGGGAGACCTCGTACAAGACCAGTATGCAAGCGTGAGAGAGACACAAGCTTCCGAAGATTTTCAAATAAAGAGAGACACGATGCCATAACCAGGACTTGGTTTTAGAGGCCTTTTACAAGAGACATATAGAGAGGATGGCATCATATCCCCAAAGAAGTGTATACAGATTGTCCCTCGAGATCCATTAATAAATCAACACCTTCTAATTGCGAATGTATCAGTTGTGTTGACTAAACGCAACTTCGGGTTGGAATCCAAAATTTTCCCACAGAGAATAGATTATATGCCTAAGTAACACCTGAAAATTGTAACATTCCCAATCTGATAGTCTCCATAACCCTTAATCTTTGCTACATGATCATTACCGAATTTGACTATACCAAAGAACTTATTAACAAAATTGGTAAGCTGAGAGCGATCTCCGGTCATATGCTTAGAGCAGCCGAAGTCTAAATACCAGAGGACAATTTGGACGACCTGCATTCATCAAGAGGAGGGGGAAGGGGAGGAAGATGGAACATTGGAAACTATGGACCCCGTGATTGACTGGGTTTCGAATAGTTAGCATTTACAGATTTAATAACCTTATAATTGTTAAAATAGGAACACAGTTTTAAGACTCTCCTTGGTTTCTTCCCTTGAGTAAACCAATGTTACGATAGATTAGGGTGTATTATTATCTAGAGCATATGTATTTCCTAAGAGGGCACTTTCAGTAGTGTGGTAATCCTAGTTAAAGGGCACACATTCCAACTATAGGAAGGTCCTACCAGTAGGTCCCAGATATATCCAATATTTGGTAAACACCCTTCCTGTTGGGGTTTCCCAAACTTTTCTCTTTGAATTTTTTCTTAACAGTATCTAGATTTAGCACGTAGCATTCACATTGTTGTAAAATCAAGAACACATAAAATCATGATTAACATAAAGCAAGCAACCATTACACTTGCGAGCGCGCGCGAGAGCGCGTTTATAATTCGCATTAAGCTAGGAAATGCTGCACATGAGCATTCCTTCAGGTCAACAACACAGTCTTTATTTTTTAAACTAGATTAACTATTCTCTACAGGCTTTCCACTTAACCTTTATACGTCAGAGTATACTACTTGGTGTTTGCTGAATCTTATCTTTCTTTGTATTGCCTGAAGGCTGTGATCCGCTAGCACTAGTAGACTATTACTCCTGTAGAAGACAACATAGGTTTGTTAGAAGCTATGGTTTGAGGTATGGGTATATTTTTTTGTGGTATCTTGAGGATGTGAACGGGCTCAGTAATCTCTAACTCTTTTGACTTTGTTCATCGGGGTCACAACCACTAATTGTTCTCCAGAACTGTTGATACTATGACAAAGGTGTTACTGATTTTTAATAAAACATCTCCCTTAATTTAGTTAGTATCTTACAGGCAATTCTAAAGAGGGATCTAAGGGATAATTAGCTTTAATATGATCGACTAGATCCCTAAGAACTGCGGCTTCTTCCTGAGAATGCTTAATATAGGCAGAGTGAGCTGTCCTTTTATTCAAACAATTTGGGGGTTATTGGTTTCCACAATTAACTTGATGCAACTCTGTATCACTAGGTGGTTTGAAACATTATTATCAACTAGGCTTTCCTTTAAGTTTCTTTAATTCATCTTAAGTGCTGGTTATTGCCAAAGCCTTTTCCTGAAGACTAACATTTAAAATGAAAAATGCTGCAACTTTAGTTGACTTGGGATTATTAGCGCGCGAGCGAGATATCTCTTTTGTTGTTTTTGATTTATTGGTGTTATGGTTTATTTGGTTGGGGCAGGTTGTTTTTTTTTTTTTTTTTTTGTGTTTATTTTTTGGATCGAATATGTGCTGGTTTTAAAATCACGAGTCCATAATTTGATTATGAAGGTCTATTTTAAATGCTCATACTTAGCAATAAGCTTTATCACCCTATAGATCCAATTCAATATTTATGGTTTCCATCTCTTCTAGTTCCTGTTTGATCTTAATCCTTTTTTATCCTTTATTCCCACTTATAGATGTTAATTCTCTTCTTTCAACTTCTTAATTACCGTGTCTTTCTCTTGGGATTGAGCTTTCAATTCATTTAATTCAAACAATTGATCAAAACTTGAGAACACTTTGATTTGAAACAGAGTTTTTTCCCTTTGAAGAATTTCTGTTTAAGTTGATTTCAACTTCAAAGAGATGGCAAATTTTTTTCTCACAGAATGGTAAAACTTTTGAACATTTTATCATAAGTTTCCCTTTTGAAAAAATACGTTTGAAGGTCAGTCTCAAGTTTGAGACACTTTTGACATTCATGCACATTCACAGAATCATTCTCCACAAAGGATTAACAAGTAGTTCACATATATTTTCTCATCACTTTTTCCAAGATTCATATTCATTTACGTTCAAAACTTGATATCATTCTTAAAAACTTCAAATGTTATTGACTTAACGATGTTGTTCTACAAGACTGTTCCATTGATAACAGACAATTCGGACTTCAGAAAGTTCATCAACAAAAGTTGGTTTGAATGTACAAAAATAAGTCCTTCAGAGCTATACAAATGGAATTATTTCATTCCCTAAAACAAGCTTATGTATATTCGAAACCCTACTGAACCCTCATGATAGCTGTGGGTGTGGTCCTTTCTTGACTACCACATCAAAGTTTACAGATGGTGTTTATTCTTTCTTCAAACTCGTGTTAACCATGCTAGACTTTAGGAAGTTCTTTTGGAACCTTCAACATTGGTGGGTCTAATAAAGTGAGTGGGTCCCTGAAGAATCTCACAGAATTCTGAGACCAAAAGGCGTGTTCAAACAATAATTAGTTTGTGAACAAATCGTGTGGAAAAATCTTTATAGAAGTTGGTTAAGATCAGCATAATCTATTGGTGTGAGTATCAACTTGCTTATCCTCTTCTAACATCAAAATATTATCCTTATGTTTTAAAAAGATTTTGAAACGACTCTCTTCATCAGTGCTAAGGTCTCTTCTTAGTCAGTAATCTCAAAGGATTAGTTTTGAACAATAATATCACCAACATATAGCTTTGGTTTTTGACTACTGAGCTTTCTTTCTGCAGATAGGAAGGGAATTTTGAAAAACCTAGAGTCTTGTTTTTAGTGGTATTAACATAGAAAACTTAGGTTTCGTCACCATGTGGAAACGTTTTGCAGATTGGGATCGCTTTTTTAAAACAATATTATCTAGTTTGTTTGACTGCTTTTCTAGAGCTATTTCTCTAACAATGTTCCTAGATCTTCTTTCTTAACATCATTTTTTAGAAGAGTAACCGTTGAATAAAGATACCTTTTCTTTTAAATGTTCTGAAAGTGGTTTTTGTTTTAAAAGATACAATCGGGGGGGGGGGGGGGGGGGGGGGGGGGGGGGGTTCCTTACAGACTGTGCACATGTTGTCTGATACGTTATCCTTACACCTTAAGTCCAATATTTTGTCCTTCTTTCAAAACTTAACTTGTTCCTTATATCTTCACGCTCAGTAGCATTAAGGTATCATTGACACTCTTATTTTCCAGATTAGTCTTGGTACAATTAGCTACTTGGGTTTTAAGCTGTTCAATCACAGATAATATCAAATTCATCTGTGTGTAGAAGAGTTAGACTTCTGAACAGTTTGCCTTGATGTGATTCAATCACATACTGAGAATAAGGAATGATATTGCTATCACTGGTTATTTCAGTCTCTAAATGATTTACAACATTTGACTGTTGAGAAGACGGCATCATCTGCACAGCTTGATTTACCACATCATTATTCATATTATCATGATTGGTGTACCATCAGCAAGGCATTCTGAACCTAATGAGATAAATTCGCCATGAGAGCAACTTTGGCAGAGTTGAGTTCGTCACAATCAGAGTCATATGCATCCAAATCATCAGCTTGATAAGCAGCATTGTGAGTAATGACAGTCTGTGTGCTTTGACCTTCAGGAATATCTGGATCCGCCAAAAAAGCTAGTTCCTCCTCATTTAGAATTTGACCATGTGCTTGAGCTTGTACCAGCAACACTTTCTCCTTAAACCACGAATCATCCCTTTTTCTCTTTGGTTTGGTGCACTATCTGGACATGTGACCTTCCCCTTTGCAGTTGTAGCAAATAACCGTCCTCTGTTTTCCAGAATTTTTCCTTCCCATGCTTCCGAGGAGTGTAAGTCCTTGAACGTAAACCCCCGCACAAAAGAAGATTGACTCCCCTGAATTGGTGTAGTGTCACTCTTTCCCCCATTATTGATGTAGCTTGTTCCTAGTGTTAGACAGTTTCTCACAAATTATTGGTAGTGGGATAACGGGAGGTGACAACTGCAGTCAAAAACGACATCATGTGATTGATGGCATCAATGGGATCATCACCTTTCTGGAACACTAGAATAATTAGACCGGAGTCTTGTTGGGAAAATTCAGATTGTTGGTTAATTTGGGGAGGATATTCTAATTGAGGGATGGATGATGATGGAGAATAAATGTTGTGGTGAATTAATGATTGAAAATCATTGGATGGGTAAGTTACTGAAAGAGGCGTTATGAATGAACTAGTTTGAGTATTGTTATGAGACAGAAAAGGTAACCATACTGTGGATATGGATATGTGAAGCTGGTGGGTTTGAAGTTGAGTGTTTTGGTAGTGAGTTGATGAGTTTGATAAGGTGACTGTGTCATTTGGTGAGATGCAACTAAAGCAAGAGGATCGGAGTTACGTTCATGCATCAAACAAACTTCATTTGCATGTCGTTCATGTTGTTCCAAGTGAGCATGAAGCTGATCAACATTGGTAGTATGCAAGTCTTTGACCAACTTAACATCAGTAACGAATATTCTCATTCATCAGGAAGTGTGTTCATAAACTTGGTTATAAATTGAAATTGCTCCAGTGGCATCTGTAGATGTTCAGAATCATTGAGTAGCAGTGTAATCGCCAAGTAACCGTGTAAACGACTCTCCAATCCTTGTAAGAGAACATAACAAATTCAACATACAACATACACTCTCGTTCTTGCATTGGTTTAACAGACGTATTCCTTGCTGACCAGTTTAAGTCTCTCCTAAAGATCCTTGGCTACACGATGTTGATTCACAAGAGCATAAATTTCAGTTGGAAGGCCTTGGAGAATGATATTAATTGCTTTGATGTCACAATCAGCTTGAATGGCTTCTGCAGGGGTGAGCTCAGTATATTCCTTAAGTCTTGTTACACCATCCATGTAGTAGATTGATGGCCAAACGAGTGATTCCTTTCCCCCCCCTCACGGAAGCAAGGTTCACTACCATGCGGTCATTCATCATATAAAGTTCCATTATGCTTTTTCCATAATCATCAAATGTTTTTCAAGCATTTGGTGTTTAGTTGTTACCACCGCGAGAGAAGTGATCTTTATCAGCAAGAGTCCGACATGATACGTGGTATAAAAAGATTACTAATTGATCGATTCGTTGTTAGAAAAGGAATTGCGTTTGATGTTGGTTGTTGAGTCTTGAAATAATTCTTGAAACTACACGGGATTTTACAATTCTCGACAAAACCGAGAAAACAAGTTAAATGTTTCACGAGATTTTACAAGTCAAAGAAATAACCGATAATTTAGAAATCTTGATTGATAGGTTTTGACTAGTTCGGTTTTCACTGGTTCGGTTATCTAGTTCGGTTATCAAACAAAAACTAGTTCGGGTTTCACTGGTTCGGTTATCTAGTTCGATTGTCAAACAAAAAAACTAGTTCGGTTCCACTGGTTCGGTTCACTAGTTCGGTTCAACACAATAAACTAGTTTCGGTTTCAAACTGGTTTGGAGTGTCACTAGTTCGTTCCAACTAGGAATCAAACTCCGTTTCGATTCTACTAAATCAAGCTAGATCGTTTCTAACTGAAGAAACTAATAGTTCCAACTTAAGAAAACTCTTCGGTTCCAACTGAGATCAACGTTGGTTCGGTTCCTACTAAATCAAATTAGTTCAGTTCTAACTAAAGAAACTAGTTCGGGTTTCCAACATAAGAAAACCGTTCGGTTCCAATGGAGATCAACTCGTTCGGTTCCAACTAAAACAACAGAATCGGTTCCACTGGTTTCGGTTAACTAGTTCGGGTTAACACGTTCGATCTTCTATTGGTTCCAAACAGACAGGTACTATAGTTTTCGGTTTTAAACGAACGAAACCTAAATTTTCCAAAACTCAAAAAGACACATTTTTTTGGTTATTTTGCAAAAAATCTCTACAACTATTGTTAACTTAAACCCTATCAGGAACAAAAAAATGATAACTTGTAAGGTTTTTTAAGCCGAATAATTTAAATCAAGAATTTGCACTTAGTAAAGGGCATTGAACACAGATCAAACCCAAACACAAAAACAAAGACACACCACTTCATGATCTGATAACCAATTGGAAGAATACAGTAATCTTTGATATGAAGCAAGAACTAGAAGAGAGAAGTGGTTGGGAAATATTCTAGAGAGAGAAAAGATGAAAATATTATATGTGTGTGATAATAAGAATGAAACAACCAACCACCACCCTCTCCAAGGCATGGAGATGGTATATGTATTCTACATCATGGCCGACCATGATATGCCTTAAAACCGGACTTTCCATGGCCTTGTGGTCAAAACTAGCTTACTAGACTAATCAAAAAACAAACTAGCGGGCTAAGGCTTAACAACTTAGGAAGTGACCTGATACTTTTCTTGTTTCCCCAACAATATGTAAAAATGTATTTGTTTTACGAGATTATGTTTGCTTTAAACAGAACCATGATATCTTAGAAATATTGTAAGCCCTTATTAAGTGACTCCTTAGTGTATAAAAGGAGGTCCTAGGGTATAGAATTTAATGTATAAAAAACGAGTCATTGTCATAGCTTTAAGGTTGTAAACCATAACACTGTCAAGAGTGTTCGTGATGAATATAATTAAAACTTATTGTTTTGATATATATTTCCTGTTGTCAAAATACAATTGCTGTTATCTTCTTAGTGGTATAAAACTAGATGTTTTCATAGTTATAACCATATACAACAGTTTCAATTCTTAGTACCTTTTGATTTATCCAAGGATACTAAACATACATCAAGCTAAGGATTTAAAGATCTATTCCATTGGGATAATCAACAAGTGGCTATAAGAGCATGTTGTGATGCTTTGAATAAGAAGAAATCAATAACACACACAATATCATAATTCTTAGTATAAAATGGAGGAGGCAGAACTCTATTCAACAAATCTGACTGCAAAACACCCACCCTCAGCCACAAGGGGATTTACTGATCTCTGGTTGATTAGGATAGAACAATACTTTCCTCATGACTGATTACTCTCCCTCTGGGAAGTAATGTAGAAAATTGTAACAAAGTGCTAAAAGAACAATAAGATGGAAACTGAGGTAGGAATATGAACCTACTACTAGCAGACGAAAAGAAAGACAAGAAGAATGAGATGAAAGCTTGAGGAACTCTATTGAAGGCTAACCCCAAATAAGGATTATACTGAAGTTCCATTCATATAAAGATCAAAATTGCTCATAAAAAGCCCACTGATAAAAAGGTATGGGGAGGAAACAAGGAATCCAAACTCGGTAGGGTTTCAGATAACTCTACTCACCTTGTGCAAAACAATATGAAGAACTTTACAGGAACTAGTCAGAGACCAATTGGGGGGGGGGATCAAACTTTTGATAGGTTTGCAAAAACTTTTTTTTAAACAAATCACTTAGTTGGAGATTCAAGGCGAAGTTATTACACAAGAAGACATGAACTTAAAACTGTTGAGAATTCTTCCATCTGAATGGAAGACTCATGCTTTGATCTGGAGGAACATACAGGAGATAAAGACCATCAGTTCGGATGACTTTTACAACAACTTGAAGATATATGAACCTAAAATCTTAGGATTATCAAGTACAAGTCAAAATCCACAAAATGTGGCTTTTGTGTCCTCCAACAGCACTAACAGCAATAACAGCACAAATGAAGCAGATAACACTACAGATGGAATTTAGTGCTGCTGAAACTAGAAAGTAATCTACAATCAAGAATAACCATATGTGATGCTGTGATCTGTGCTTTCCTAGCTAGTCAGTCCAATTCTCCTCAAATGTCATGAGAGGATCTAGAACAAATTGATCCTGATGACCTAGAAAGAAAAATATTAACCATGTGTAAAATAGGCCCATGCAGACTATTAGAGCTAGGAGATTCATCAAGAGTGACAGTCAGGCATTAGATTAAATTGGTCAAAGAGATGAGATTTGACAGATCAAAAGTGGAGTGCTACAATTGTCATAAATATGGTCACTTTGCAAGAGAATGTAAAGCTCCTAGAAATCAAGAAAATAGAGGAAGAGAGATTAATAGAAGAACTATGATAGTAAAAACCTACTGAAAATGCCTTGTTTATGCCTCAATATGGAATTGGAGGTATGATTTAGCTACCAAGCTGAGGAAGAGCATCCCATAAACTTTGCATTGATGGGAGTAACCATACAAATCTTCAGAATTTCTTCATTTCAGATTCTGAGGTAGATTCTTGTTCTAAATCATTGTGTTATCACTTAATAAGCACTCTCAAAGAATAATATGATAGTTTTCTTTTGATTACAAAAGGTCTCAATTTAATTTAGTATCTTATAAAGTGCATGGCAGGTTTAGAATCAGTAGAAGCTAGACTAGCTCACTATAAGAAAAATGAGGCTGTGTTTTGAAGAAAGCATTAATGTTTTAAAACTTGAAGTCAAACTAAAAGCACTGCTAGGTTGAAAACAAAAAGAAATTAGAAAAAGCAAACAAGAGAGAGATGAGTTAAAAACTAACAATAGAGAATTTTTTCAAAATTTCAACTAAATCTTATTAAATAATTTATGGAAAGTCAAGTCATTGACAAGTTTAAAACTAGACTAGGATACAATGCAGCTTATTCTACTGTAGCTTCTCCTGCAGTAAAAAGCTTTGTGAATTCATCTGAGATGTTAGAAAATCAGGAGTATAATAAGTACAAATCCGATAAGGGATATCATGCAGTTCCCCCACCTTTTACAGGGAATTTCATACCTCACAAACCTGATCTAACATTTATAGATGAAATAGTTGAAAGTGAGAATTTGGATGTTACTACTGTTGTTACACCTAGTAATGATAAGACATTTGAGTCAAATCATGAGTTTGCTAATGTAAAAAGTAATGGTGATGCAGTAGAATCTAAAACTGTTAGGAAGAACAACTTTAGACCTCCAGTCATTGAGGATTGGAATTCTGATGATGATAGTGAGGTAGAAATTATACCTAAGGATAAAACTGTTAGTTCTAGCACTAAAAAGATAAAACTTGTTAAGTCTGCTAGGGAAACAGTAGAGAAGGTAGAAACATCTAAACAAAACAAACACTATCCTAGAGGGTACCAAAGAAACTGGAACAATCTAATGTCCCAAAGACTAAGAAGTGACTTTAAAATGATTAATAAAGCTTGTTTATTTGTGGAAGTTTTTGAGTGCATCTTTAATTATGTGTGTGGATACAAAGGTTTAAGACCAGTGGTGGAACAACCTCAGAAGGGAGAATCCACAAGAATTTGCTAATAAATGACTCACTCTCACCACTAATAGAAGATTTGTTCACAAGCAGTATAACCGGGATGGCAAAATTAATACTAACTTTAAGATGCAAGTATTAATACGTTGGTGTAAGTGTAACTACTAGCACGTCAGACCAGTTAATACTGTTGGCCTCAAACCACTGTGAATCATCAAATAGATCATAACCATCAAATGTTAAAAAAGGGTATATTCACAAGTCACAAGGCCATTTAACAAGTATTCAAAATAAAAAAAACATTATTTTCAATAAAAAGGTTAATACTGTCAGGGTAAAAGATACTACTGCTAGAGATAGAGCAGTAGTAAGTGAAAATAAGGGAGAAGGGGTTAATGCTGTTAAGGCCTCAGCTTGCTGGGTTTAGAAAGCCAAAAACAGTAGTGCATCAAATACTTTCAAGAAATATTCTTACATTGATGCACGAGGCAGATCCAAATCTATAATGGCTTGGATCCCCAAAAGAGTCTAATTCTCTTATTTTATGTGCAGGGCAACCCACATCAGAAAAAGTACAAGGCAAAAGGAGTTATTGATAGTGGTTGCTCAAGGCACATAACTAGAAACAGATGCTATCTTACTGAATATGAAGATTATGATGGTGACTTTATTTCCTTTGGAGGTGGTAAAGGTAGAATTTTTGGAAAAGGTAAAATCAAAACAGGAACATTGGATTTTGATAATGTGTACTTTTGTTAATGAGTTAAGTATAACTTGTTTAGTGTGTTACAAATATGTGACAAAAAGAATAATTTTCTTTTTACTGACATTGAATGTCTTGTCTTATCTTCTGCTGTTAAGCTACTTGATGAAAGTCAAGTCTTGCTGAGAGGTTCTAAGAAAAGGATAAACTATTTACAGCATTGACCTAAAGAGTATGTTTCCACTAATGGTTTAAACTTGCCTCATTGCTAAGCTACAAAATTGATGAATCCAACTATTGCATATAGTCTAGGTCACATAAACTTTAAAAACATGAACAAACTTGTGAGGGGAAACCTTGTTAGAGGTTTACCTTCAAAGATTTTTGAAAATGATCATTCTTGTGTTGCTTGTCAGAAAGGAAAGCAACACAAAGCCTCATGTAAGGCCAAACTTGTGAACTCAATCAGCAAACCCTTACATATGCTTCATATGGACCTATTTGGTCCTACAAATGTTAAGAATTTAATGAAAAGGTCTTATTGCCTAGTTGTCACTGATGACTTTAGTAGATTTTCTTGGGTATTCTTTTTGGCCACTAAGGATGAAACTTATGGGATATTAAAGACCTTCATAACTGAAATAGAAAATCAACTAGACTACAAAGTAAAAGTTTTCAAAAGTGACAATGGAACAGAGTTCAAAAATAGTGTAATGAATCAGTTCTATGAAATGAATGGTATTAAGAGGGAATTTAGTGTTGCTAGGACTCCTTAGCAGAATGGTGTTGCTAAGAGGAGGAATAGAACACTGATAGAGGCTGCAAGAACTATGTTAGTTGACTCTAAGTTTCCAACCAACTTTTGAGCTGAAGTAGTTAATACTACTTGCTATGTGCTAAATAGGGTATTAGTCATTAAGCCTCATACCAAGACACCTTATGAACTTATTCGTGGAAGAACTCCATTGATAAACTTCATGAAACCATTTAGGTGTCCTGTTACCATCTTAAATACCAGGGATCATCTAGGCAAGTTTGATGGAAAAGCTGATGAGAGATTTTTTGTTGGGTACTATGTAGTTAGCAAGGCTATGAAAGTATTTAACAAGAGGACCAGGATAGTTGAAGAGACCTTAAACATTAGATTTCTTGAAAATGCACCTAATGTAACAGGAAATGGACCAGACTAGCTTTTGATGTTGATTCTTTGATAATATCTATGAACTATGTGCCAGTTGTTGTAGGAAATCAAACTAATGGTATTGCAAGAACTAGAGATAATATTGTTGCAGGTCAAGCTAAAAAGAAGATAGAACTTGAACAAGAGTATATCCTGATACATTTCTGTACAACTGATCCATTAATCTCTCAAGGTCCTAAGGACAGTGAAGAAGATGTTGGTATGAAGCCTACAGAAGTGAATGAAAGTGGAGTTTCTGATAAAGGTGAGGAGGATGAACAAGAGACAAGAAGTGAGTTTGAAAGGCTACTTCAACAGGAAAAATAGACTAACAGTACTAATAGTTTTAATACTGTTGGTACACCTGTTAGTGCTGCTAAACCATCTTCTACTAATGATGCTCCATTATCACCAATTAATGCTGCTAAGACTTCTGTGGAACATCTATTTGAACAATTTTCTTCTTTAAAAAATGAATTTACTCTTCTAGATGTTCCAAATATGTCTTCAATAGATGATAACACTGGAATTTTTACTGGTGCATATGATGAAGAAGATGTGGGTGGACAGGCTGACCTTAACAACTTAGAGACAACCATGAATGTCAGTTCTATTCCCACAACAAGAATTAACAAAGATCATCTAATTGAACTAATAATTAGAGACTTGCACTCAGCTCTACTAACAAGAAGAATGTCACAACAAAATCTTGAAGAACATTGTTTGGTGAGCTACATTAACAAGCAGAGAAGAACAAATCTTAAAGATTATCAGAACTGCTTGTTTGCCTATTTTCTCTCTCAAAAGGAACACAAGAAGGTGATTCAAGCTCTGGAAGATCCAAGCTGGATAGAAGCAATGCAAGAGGAGCTTCTACAATTTGAACTTCAGAAGGTTTGGATACTGGTTGATCTACCTAATGGTAAGAGGGCCATTGGAATAAAATGGGTATTCAGAAACAATAAAGATGAGAGAGGAATTGTTATTAGAAACAAGTCAAGACTGGTTGCACAAGGTTACACCCAAGAAGAAGGCATTGATTATAATGAGGTTTTTGCCCCTGTTGCTAGGTTAGAATCAATCAGGTTATTTTTGGCCTATGCATTATTTATGGGGTTCATTGTATACCAGATGGATGTGAAAAGTTCCTTCTTATATGGTACTATTGAAGAGGAGATATATGTGTGTCAACCTCCTAGTTTTGAAGATCCACATTTCCCT